>PVIC010013250.1:0-38284 GCA_004025085.1 Thryonomys swinderianus
GAGACAGGAGGATTGCTGAGTTCGCGGCAGCTTGCCTGGGCACCATAGTGAGCTCAGGGCCAGCCTGAACTACAAAGCGAGAGCCTGTCTCAAAAAAAAAACAACAACAAAAAAAACAATGTTCTGCCAGGCGTGGTGGCTCATGCCTGTCATCCCAGCATTCGGGTGGCAGAGGCAGGAGATTGCTGAGTTCGAGGCTTGCCTGGGCTACATAGTGAGCTCAGGGCCACACTGAACTACAAAGCAAGACCCTGTCTCAAAAAAAAAAAAAATGTTCTTTGGGGTTGTGAGTAGAGATCAGTGGAAGACCATGTACCTAGCATGTGTGAGGGCCTGAGTTCCATCCCCAGAGTTAGATGCACAATGCTCTGTGTGCATTTTTCTCAGAATATATCTCATGGCTCTCACCAGATTCTAAAAGAACTCTAAACCTCATAAAGGCTAGTAAAACTACTCGCCTCAATAATGCTCCCTCTCCATACTGTACACTGAACAGGAGAAACAGTTTCTAAAACACCAGTTGACCTCAGTTTAACCCAACGTCTTAGATCTCTAACGAGGTGCTGGTGTGTGATACAGTGGTAGAACATATGCTCAGCACACGCAATCCCCTGGGTTCCATCCCAGCACCACAAAAGTCAGTTTAAAGTGACTTCTCCATGTTTATCCAAAAGGATTGAAATCAGGGAGTTGAACAGGTGTTGGCACACCATGTTTGTTCCTATCATCATAATTCAGTCACCCCGCTGAGGCAGATTAGGGCATGGCCAGTTGGCTGGAAATCTAGGCGAGTGCACCTGGAGCCAATCAGAAATGCTATTTTCAACTCTTGGCTGCTGTGTTCTCTTTCACAGTGACCCTGTCTCACTCTCCAGAGTGGACTTCTTTTGCTCCTTTTAATTGGCTACACTCCCCCAGAGCCTGTTTCTTTTCTTACCTTTAATGTAAAATCTCACTCCCTTCCATGCTTGTCTCAACCAATTCTTTATGCAGGACAAGAAGAACCTAGCAAAAAAATATGTACAGAGTCCCCAGGGCCGGAGGGTTAGCTCAGTGGTTCCAGCGCCTGCCTGGCAAGCGCAAGGTCCTGAGTTCGATCCCCAGGAACCACATACAATGCTGGGCGTGGAGACTCGTGCCCACCAGCAATCAATAACACATACCACAATGCCGGGCGTGGTGGCTCGCGCCTGTCATCCCAGCACTCGGGAGGCAGAGACAGGAGGATTGCTGAATTCCAGGTTTGCCTGGGCTACAGAGTGAGCTGAGGGCCAGCCTGAACTACAAAGTGAGACCCTGTCTCAAAAAAAAAAAAAAAAAAAGAGTCCCCAGTAAATCCAGTAACCAAAGGGTACAAAGAGCTCAAGTGAATGTTGGCAAATGATTGGATAAAAGGTGTATGGCTAATTATCATCTGAAAAGGTGCTCAACCTCATAATAAGGAGGGAGAGGGAAATACAAATACAACAGCAAGAAAGATACCAGGATGGTGAAGGTTGGCAAATGTTAACTAATCTGATATTAAAAAGAGAGGACATGGGTCAATTTATTACAGAATCTCTTTTGTTAAACATATCAGTCAGGAAACACACAAGGTTCAGGTAAACAACATGTCCAAAGGGTCAGGGGCAGATCACAGCAAAGTTACACAAATCTCACACATGAGAAATTGTGACCTGATGTAACAGTTCTCAGAATAAATATTTTTTTTAAAAGTCTCAAAAATGTAGCCTACAGGAGCAACATAAGGATGTCTGCTCGCCTCACCATGCTGGAAATTGTGGTTAGGACAAGTGAAAAAGTAAAAGAAATAAAAATTACCTTCTAGCAAGATATGGTGGCACATGCCTGTAATCCCAGCACCTGGGAGGCTGAGGCAGGAGGACCCTCATGAATTCAAGGCTGGCTAGTCCCTGAACTACGCAGTGAGACACTGCCTCAAAAAAAGTTAACTTCTAGAGAGGCTGAGGTAGGAAGACCATGAACTTCAGGCTAGCCTGAACAACATACTGAGACCCTGTTTCTCAATCAGTCAATAAATAAGTCATCTAGATTTGAAAGAAAATAAAAGTATCTCCATTTGTGGCTGATCTGGCATAAGGAGTCCACAAAAATACTAACAGTGAAATCAGCACTGCTACCAGATATAAATAATATCGGTGTTCAAAAATCAGTTGTATATGCCCCATAATCAGCCTTGTATGGTACTATCATAAGGACAGACACGGAGATAAGTGGGAGAGAATTCAGCATCCAGAAATGAAACCTTAAATTTATCATCAGTTGATTTTCAACAAGAATATCAAGACAGCTCAGTGAGGGAAAACAGCCTTTTCAAAAAATAGTGCTAGACTATAGGGCATGGTGGTACACACCTGTAATCCCAAATCTCAGGAGGTCGAGGCAGGAGTTGCCATGAGTTCAAGGCCAGCCTGGACTACATACCAAGACCTTGTCTCAAAAAGCCAAATGCTGCTGCTGCTGCTGCTGCTGCTGCTGCGGCGACAATTGCATATGCACACGCAAAAGCACAAAGTTGGATCCCTGCCTCACACAAGAAAATTATCTCTAAGTGATCATGGACTTAAGTGGAAGAGCTAAAACTATAAAACTTGTAGAAGAAAAGAGAGGCGTAAATTTTTACAATCTTGAAGCAGGCAATGGCTGCCATCAGCAACAACAAAAGATAAGTCAGGCTTCATGAAAGTTAAAAATTTGTGGGGACTAAGGATGTAGCTCTGTGTCACCGCGCCTGCCTGCGAAGCCCACAGTCCTGAGTTTGCCCCCCTCCAGGGGAGGGGACACTAAAACAAACTTGTGCTTCACAAGAATGTCAAGAAAGTAGAAAGTTATAGAGTACAAAAAATACTTATAAATCATATATCTGATAAGGGCCTGGTATCCTGCATATATAATTTACAACTCGATAAGAAAATCTATCCCAGAACAGTGACATGCACTTGTAATCCAAGCTATTCAGGAGGCTAAGGCAGGAAAATTGCAAATTCATGACCACCCTGCATAATTTAGCAAGATCCTGTCTCAGAATTATAAAGCACTGCAGTTGTAGCTCAGTGCAAAGGTGCTGGGTTCAATCTCCAGTGCCACAAAATATAAAATAAATGAAAATATTAAATAAAAATAAAAGTAGGTGCCAAGTGTGGTGGCTCACGCCTGTAATCCCAACACTCAGAGGAGGCAGAGGCAGGTGGATTGCCCCAAATTCAAGGCTAGCCTGGGCTACATAGTAAATTCAAGGTTAGCCTGAACTACAAAGCAAGATCTTATCTCAAAAAATTTTAAAAAAATTACATATGATAGTGCATACCTGTAATCCCAGCACTCTGAGAGGCTGAGGCAGGAGGATCACAAATTGAAGACCCGCCTTTTAAACCTAGCAACTCAGTGAGATCTTTTTTGGGGGGGGTACTGGGGATCAAACTCGGAACCTCGCACTCTCCAGGCAGGCACAGAACCACTGAGCTACATCTCCAGCCCAAGACACTGTTTTAAAAATTTTTTAAAAAGCCGCATATGGGGGGTATGATGGCTCACATCTGTAATCCCAGTACTTGGGTGGCAGAGTCAGGAGGATAGCTGAGTTCAGTGTTTACCTGGGCTACATAGTGAGCTCAGGGTCAGCCTGAACTCAAGGCCAGACCAGTCTCAAAAAAAAAAAAAAAAGATATATAATTGACCAATGAGCACATGAATACATACTTAACATCATTAGTGCTCAAGGAAATGCAAATCATAACAGGACAGCACGTCACAACTACTAAGGTTACTAATTTTTTTTTTCAGTGTCATAGAACAGCCAAGTCTTGGCAAGAAGAGCCTTCATACACTGTTTGTGGGAATATATTTTCGGACAGTCTCCCCAAGTCTAAATTGCCCAGGCTGAGCTCGAACTTGAGCTTCCTGCCTCAGCCTTCTAGAGTGCTGGGATGACAGGCCCAGCAATTCAAAAAATTGCAATCAAAGTCAACAACCAAAGCACCAAACAAACTTCGAGGTTCCGAGCTTTTCTAGTAAACAAATTATTACAAAGTTGCCAACAGGAAGACAATGAAACACATTACGATGCTTCGTAGCTGAAAGACCAAGGACCTTGAATGTTAACGTTCTTTAGTGCGCTTCTCAGCATTTCAACTTGCAAGGAAAAAAGCCTGACGGAAAAAGCCTGACGGAATACCTAGCATTAATGGGATGGATTTACTTTCTCAATCCGAATATAAAGGCGTTGAGATGGGCCACGATTCTGCAAGCCCCCAGGTTTACGGACGCATTCAAAGGTCATTAAACCCCTCCTTGTCTCTGGAGGGGAGCGTCAAAGCGTGGTCAGTGCGCGGCGGCCACACCGCGGGTCGCGCCCCACTTGCCGCTGGAATGTTGTCCCTTCCTCTCCAATCACCTAGGATACAGTATCCCCGCCCACCCGGGATTCCCCAGGGGGGAGGAGCCTCCGGAATAGTGAAAAGACGCGCCCCCGGAGCGTGCGTGCGCGCGCACGCCGGCACCTGTAAGCCTCTGACGCGAGCACGTATCCTGACGCACACGCGGCCGGCGCGCGCAGCCTCCCTGGACCGGTGCCTGGAGCCGCGGCGGGCGGTGGGCAGAGCGGCGGCGAAGGCGGGGTGGCGGCGCGGGACGAGTCCCCTGCCCTGCGGGCGGCGGCGCCATGGAGGCCGAGCCGGGGCGGGAATGCGGCGCTCCGCGCCGGGTGCGGGAGGAGGGCGCGCTGGCCGTGGCCGAGTTCGCGGCAGTGCACGGCCCGGCGCTGCGCGCCTCCGGCGTCCCGGAGCGGTACTGGGCCAGCCTCCTGCACAAGTTGGAGCACGAGGTGCGGGGATCAGGGGAGCGGGCCGCGAGGGGCACCCTCTGCGGGAAGGCGCGGCAGGGGCCGGCCGGGCCGGGACGGGGCGCGTCGGGTCCTGCTTCTTCGGCAGCCGAGCAGCAGGGTGGAGCTGGAGGCTAGAGTGATAGTGAGAGATCGGTCCGGGTCCTGCTCCGCCAGCGCCCACAGTGAAATGTGTCAACTCTGGCTCTGGCTCTGTGCCTGACTCTGAGCCTCCGGCTCCACAGCAGCCCTTTTGAGGGAGTAAAACTCGTCGACCCCATCTGCGGATGAGAAAACCGAGGCTTAGGAAAGGGCAGGAACTCGCCCAGCGCCTCCCAGATCCAACCCAACCACTGACTCCTTGAGGAAAATAGTCCGGGATTTTGTGTGGCTTTGACTGGTTGGTTTATAGATCTTCCTCTTCATCCGGTTTGAGCTGCAAGTCACCTTCCTTATGCAAATTAAGACCTGAGGCCTAATGGAGAGGGAGCTAAAGGAAAAAGAAAAAGGTTTAGAAACTTCCCCTGCCCTCCTTTTGGGGGTACAGATTCATCCTGCTCTCCAGGCTGCTCTAACCTGGGCCTCCACGTGGTCTCCTGCTTATTTTGCTTGAGGGCTGGGACCTGGTTTCTGGGTTCTTGCCCAGGTCTGAGCAACTCCGAGGCCACCCTGAGGCGCCTTTTCCTCGGCCAGCCCAAGCCAGGCTCCCCCTTGAGGGCAGGGCTTCTAGGACCGGAGAGTGGAGCAAGCTTGTCAGTGGCTAGATGGAGCCCCACAGCCTGGAGGAGGGTGTCGGGCCAGGAGCTAGGCGTCTCCTGGGCTGCAGAGGGACAGCCCCGCCCTCCCTGGGCCAGCTCCCTCTGAGCGCTTGGTCAGACCGGATAACAGTGCTCAGAAATGAGCATTTACGGATAGTAAATAAGCTGCACTTTGAATGTTACTTTATCCCGTGACCTAGTGATCTGTAGCAGGAGCCTCTGGAAGTGCTGGGGGAGATAATGTATTTTTCTTCTTGGAGTACTGGGAATTGAATCCAAGCTCTTTGCACTGAGCTGTGTCCCCACCACCACCACCCTTTTTTTTTTTCCAGACAGGGTCTTGCTTTGTAGTTCGGGCTGCCCTGAGCTCACTGTGTAGCTCAGGCAAGCCTCAAACTCAGCAATCCTCCTGCCTCTGCCTCCCGAGTGTTGGGATTACAAGCGTGAGCCCCACCCCCTTTTTTTATTGTGACACAGGATCTTGCTAAGTTGCCAGCACTGGGCTTGAGGTTTTGTTCCTACTTCAAGCCTCCAACGTCAGCCTCCCATGGTGCTGGAATACAGGCATGTACCTCCACGCCTAGGTAGTTATGTACCTCTTCGATCTACAGTGTTTTCAGCTTACAGTGGGGTTTGTCCGTCATAACTTCATCACAACTGGAGCATCTGTACTGGGTTCCCGAAGAGGTGCTGCATCCATGGCACCTCCTTCCAGTGTAGTGTGTTTTGTTACCGTGTTGCCCTCGCCCTGGCACTTGCCCCTACCTCCTGCCCACATTCTCTGTGGACTTGCCCTGGTGCCCCAGCTCTGCTGGGTGCAAGAGGACACCAGCCTCTTGAAAGGACCCCGTCTCCTAGATGGGAAAGGGACGTGTGGGAAGACCCGGCCCTCCGCTGCCTTTGTCAGTGTGGGGGACCTTCACCCCGCCAGGGCACTTGCCCGTTGCCCTGTGGGCAGGAAGGGTGGGGAGGCATGAGCATCTGGCGCCCCTAGAACAGAGGCCTGGAAGGTGGCATGAGAACAAGCCTCTGCCCCTGCCCTACCCAAGGGGAGCTGGTGTTTTTCCATAACCTACTGAGCCATGTGGGCAGGGCCTCGTGGCCACAATGCCAGGCGCTTAGCCCGCAGCCATGGTTGCAGGGTGAGGCAGGCTGGGGCAGGAGCTCAGCAGCAGGGAGCAGGCCAGGCCCACGCGCCTGGGGCCGGCAGCGCTTCAACGATACCTCCCAGCTGCCCCTGGTAGCTCCCCAGCAGCCCCTCCAGCCCCACCCAATGGGGTCGTGGGCTCCCGTGTCTGTGGCTCCACGCTGTCCCCCAGAAGTGTGGAAGGCGGGATTTGGGGTGCTGCAAGTGAGGCCTGGGGCAGACCCACCCTTCCCCCAGGGAGCCTCTTTCTGGCCCCACCCGGGCCACAGGTTCACCCTCCACCTCTGATTGCATCTGCCCACCCAGAAAGCCTTGCCAGGCCCTCCGGGCACAGAGCAGTTTACCAGACCCATGAGCCGTGGCCTGACTGCCACACCAGACACAGGATGCGTGACTCATCCTCGTGGCCAACCGCAGTGCCTGGTCCTGCCCAACACAGCAGCTGCTGCATAGGCAGCCGGGTTCCAGCCGCTGCAGAGAGAGGTTTGGGGAGGAACCAGCCTGTGCGAGGCCCCGACACATACGAGGGACCTCGTGCTCGCCGTCTTATCTCACTCCCAGCTGTCCCAGGCGGCGGGTGACGCCCTGCTTTCACTGAAGTGTCGTGGGGGGCCAGGTGCCTGCAGAGCGCTCGCCACAGACCAAGCCTTGTTCTAGCGCTGTGTGTGTCATCAGCTTGTCCCCCCACAGCCTTCTGAGGCAGGCCCTGTTCCTCCCACTGGACAGATGAGGAAACTGAGGCCCAGTGACTGAGTAACTTGCTGAAAGGATCCACGTGTAGGAAGTAGCAGAGCAAAGCGTCAGCCCACACAGCCAGAGCCCCCCCCGGCAGCGTGACGGCGCCATGTGTGGTGGGTTAGGGTCCTCTGGCCAACTTCCCCTCCATCTTACCCAAAGAACAGCCCCTGGCCCTCGGGTGGCTCCTGGACTGGCAAGGTGACAGGAGGAGGCCCCCAGGGGCCGCTCAGTTGCCCTGGCATTAGATGAGCTCTGGCAAGGAGGTGGGGTACCCCCTGCCCACCGAGATCCTGAGTCTGTCTGGGTCAGAGCCACCCTCAGCCTTTGGGACCTTCTTATTCCTGCAAAGCAAGAGCCCTGGCTAGGGAGACACGGCCCCTTTCTAAGCGTGGCGTCCAGTGTAAGGAGAGGCCTGGAATGACAGCACAAGCGACAGTGGGTCCCCAGGAGACTCAGCTTCCCCTCCTGCCAGGTCTCATGCGTAAGTTGGGTGGCAAATAGGTCCTGCTTCTCAGCAGTCTGTCCCTGAGCCCCCGCTGCCTGGTAGAGCTTGGGGGCAGAGTCCCCCGTCCACACCCTCTGCTGACCTGTGCTCCGGCCCCAGGTTTTCGACGCTGGGGAGAAGTTTGGGATAATGCAGGTGGAGGAGGCAGAAGAGGATGAGGAAGAGGCGACCCAGGAAGGACGGAGGAAGCAGCCCAACCCAGGGGGTGAGCTGTGCTACAAGGTCATCGTGACCAGCGAGAGCGGGCTGCAGGCCAGCGACCCCAACAGGTAGGATGTGAGGCCTACGTGTGTTTCCACCTGGCTCGTCCTAAGAGCACCCGCGTGTGACCGTCCTGTCACGGGGGTCCCGCTGCAGGGGCACCGAGCGTTCTGGTTTGCTGCCGAGGTGCTACCTGGTAAGGCTGCGGGCACCCGTCTGAGCCCAGCGCAGGCTGCTTATGGGCCCCGTGTCTCTGGGGGCCCCCACCCCCTCCCTAGTCCTGGTGAATCGGGATCTCGGAAGGATCACAGGAAGTGCGACCTGAGACATGAGGCAGGCCTGGTCTCCATGATTCAGGCCAAGAATACACCCCGTGCTTTGCCTCCTGAGGACCAGGCGGGGCTGTCTGCAGCCAGCTGTGCCACTTGGCACAGTGGCCACCCCAGCCACGCCTGGGCCCAGAGCCTGAGGAGTTGATTCCTGTCCCACTGTTTTTCTGAGCTTCCGAGATTGAGGCACAGTGAAAGAAGCACTGTTAAACTTGACCTGAGTCTGAGAACTGGACCAGTTGCTAGTCCTTGCATTTCAAAGGGGTGACAGAGTCACGTCAGAGCCAAGTGGGCCGTCTCCTTGCCTGTCCGAGTCCTGGGCCAGGCTGAGGGCTCTGCCTGGGGCCTGCAGTGGGAGTACCACCCCCTCCACACTTTGGGGGGAGCCCAGTCTTTATTAGTCTCTCGTTCCTGAGATATACCACCCGACACAGACAGCTTAAAAGCAGAGCGGCTTGTCTGGACTCCCAGTTTGTTAGAGGTCCCAGTCCATTGCTGGCTCGGGCAGGGCGGCCGGCAGTGGAGGCTTGTGTATGGCATGGCAGCAGAGCAGTGCGATCAGTGGGTAGCGGCCACATAAAGGCTTCCAGAGCACTCCCCAGTGACCCGGCTCCTCGGGAGGCCGGCCTGCTCACGAGCACCTCACCTCCGTGGTTCAGTTGCCTCCCAGTCGGCTCTGGGAGGGGTGTCTCCATAGAAACCGGAGCAGAGCGAGTGGAGGCCTTGGTGGTGCGCATGCGCGAGGCTGTGCGGCCTGGCCGGTGTGCGGAGTTGAAGGAGTTCGGGGTGTGTGGAACAGGACGGCAGTGCAGGCCAGGGCTTCACTGATGTCAGCGACTTGACTTAGTGTTTGTCACAGCACAAATGGCCACGTCCTTGGACCGTGAGGCGGGTGCTCCGGGTGACAAGCCAGGGAACCCCGTTGCCACACTCCAGAGATTAGAGGGAGAGGCTTGCTCAGGGACACTGAGTGGGCAGCAGAGCAGGGCTCCGGGATTGTACACAGCTGCACGCCAGGTTAGCTGTCACGTATTGGCACGCGCTGGGCCTCTGCCGTCCCCTCTGACCCTCTTTCCCTTTTTGCCATGCCTGCCTGGATGCTCATGTGTGGCCCATACCTGCAGCATCTTCCTCATTGACCACGCCTGGACGTGCCGTGTGGAACATGCCCGCCAGCAGCTGCTGCAGGTGCCAGGGCTCCTGCACCGCATGGCCAACCTGATGGGCATCGAATTCCACGGCGAGCTGCCCAGCGAGGAGGCCGTGGCCCTGGTGCTGGAGGAGATGTGGAAGTTCAACCAGACCTACCAGCTGGCACATGGGGTGAGCTGCACACACCGGGGCGGGTCAGCCCCAGGGGGCAGTTTGTTCTTTGGGGCCGTATCGAGGTGGGTACCCAGGTGCCCAGCAGCCTCAGGTCCCTAGGACTGGCCCTCTTGGCCCTTTGTCACATGCCCTCGCCACCTCCGGACTGGGAAGACAGGCTTGCTCTCAGTTCAGCTTCTGTGCCACCTCCTGGGGAGCCTGTGCCAGCCTTGCCTCACCCACAGCCCAGACAGCACCGAGGTGCTGGCACGCACCTTTCCACACCTGTCCTCACACTGCTCACACAGCCCCGGGCATCAGTGCCAGGCTGCCCAAAGGTTGGGTGTAGGGAGGACCCGTAACTGAACACTTGGGTGCTGCTTATGTGCCGAAGTAGACAGGTTTGGGACACAGGAAAGCGTTCGAGCGCGGACAAGGGACCTGTGGGTGAGGCTTGCCGCCATCCTGCCCACAGACAGCCGAGGAGAAGGTGCCCGTGTGGTACATCATGGATGAGTTCGGCTCACGGATCCAGCACGCAGATGTGCCCAGCTTCGCCACGGCGCCTTTCTTCTACATGCCCCAGCGGGTGGCCTACACTCTGCTGTGGCCCCTGAGAGACCTGGACACTGGGGGTGAGTCCAGCGCCCACCCGCCCAGCGGGCCTCAGCAGCCTCCCGCCACCCGACTGATCCCCGCGCGTGTCTCGGTGTTGGTGCAGAGGAGGTGACCCGGGACTTTGCCCATGGAGAGGCAGACCCGCTGATCCGGAAATGCATGCTGCTGCCCTGGGCCCCTGCCGACCTGCTGGACCTCGGCTCCTCCACTCCCGAGCCGCCCGCCGAGTACTACCAGGTGTGGCCCTGCCTCGGCCTCCACCCGGCCTGTTTGCTTGGCGATTTCTGGAATGTTCTCAGTCCACTCACCAAATGAGAATGGACGCCAGCCGGGGCCGGGCCCTGAGCTGGTGACTAAGGAATGTGGGCCTGGTCTGGAAAGCACTGGACAGGCTCGGAGCTCAGAGCTCAGGGTGCAGGCAGGGGCCCCCAGAGCCACATAGCCCAGACCCTGTCCTGGTCCCCTTGGCCAGGGGCCAGGACACGGTCCTCACTGGGGTCAGGCTGCACGGGGGTCCTGGCATCTGACAGGAGCAGGTCACAGGACACTCACAGACAGTGACCACACAGGTGTGAGTCCCCGGTGTGAAGTGGTGGCGTGTGCGCAGGGCGAGCACACACCTGCCCGTGTCTCGGTCATCCCTGGTTCACTTCCGGCGTCTAACGCACAGATTCTGTGCAGATCGCCGCACTGTGCTGTCAGCACGGCACGTGGAAGTCTTAAACGTTCAGTCAGACGATTGACTTAAATATTTCGGATCTCTGAGGCTCGAACCCAGGGCTGTGGACTCTGGAGACAGAGGCCCGTGTGTGTGGCAGGCTGTGCTGAGACATTTCCCAGCGCTGTCCCGACGGAGCCCTCACGGTCACGGTTGGAGGGAGCGAGGCTGCGGCCCCTCTGGCTCAGACAGCCTGGCTGGCAGCAGGGGCGCACGGGGTCTGTTGCCAGGGCCCACCGGGCAGCGTGTGAGGCCCAGGCGGGCGGAGGTGACGGAGGGCCGCGCTGTCCTGTGCTCTTGACTCCACTCTTGCCCTTATGTTTTGCTGAGGATGAGCAGACAGGCGCGGAGAGGGTAAGTCAGAAGTCGCCCCGCTGGTCGGAGAGCTGGGAGGGCACGGAGACGCTGGAGGGCAGAGGCTGTGAGGCTGCTCAGCTGCTGGCGGGACGGGCAGGGCCTGGCGCCTCTGCGCGGGAAGGTGTGGAGGCGCGGGAGCGTGAGCTCGCCCTGCAGGGGCACGGAGCCGCCCGCTCCGCCCTGAGAGGCCCCTCCCTGCCGCTTGCAGAGGCAGCCTGTCTCCCAGCACCTCCGCCTGCTCGGTGCTGCTCCGGGCTCCTGACCACAAGCAGCAGGTGCACACGGGGCAGGCGGGCAGCGTCCCTGAAAGCCTGGACCCCACGCTAAGTGGGGGAGGCAGAGGCGGAGGCAGATACCTGTCCGCGGCCTCTCTTCTCTAAGGGGCCTATGCTCGGGCCCTGGCGTTGTCCTGTGTTGTTCAGCTGCGGCTACGCTGCAGGAGCCGCTGCAGCTCACCTGACGTAGTGCGGGGCTTAACAGGTGCCCCAGCTGGGCGCTCCCGGCCCCCACGGGCTGTCCTCCAGGGCCAGAGTGTCTGGCTCAGCCTGGCTCAGGCCCCTGGGCTCGGGGCTCTCTGTGGGCCCTGAGTACCCTCCAGGCAGTGGCCACCTTCCCTGGAAGCGGTGATCCAAGAGAAACCAAGGGGCGCCACGGGCCCTGGGACTGCGCAGAAGCGGTGCTGTCCCCGCCCCGAGCTCTGCCCCTCAGCAGTGACCCTCAGGCCCAGCCCGCCTCCAGGGTGGCCCAAGCCCCACCTCCAGCTCTGCAACACCTCCCTGCGCTTCAGAGATGCCACTGACAAGATGGAGGGCACCCGAACCTTGGTCTTGTGGCACATTCGAGAGCCGTTCCGGGGCCGCTGCCAGGACCTCGCTGGGGAGGAGGCGGCAGCAGGCTGGGAGGCTGTGTCCCCCTCTAGCCTCCTGCCCTGCCGTGTTTCCCTCTAGGCCATTCTGGAGGAGAACAAGGAGAAGCTGCCTCTTGCCATCAGCCCGGCGCCCCACCCTCAAGACCACGTCTTCAAGTACGTAGTCGTTCCCTTGCCCTTGCCAGCCTGGGCCTGCGCCCCGAGAGAGCCTGGCGCACACTCTGGGCACTGCCAGTCGGTTCTCAGGATCAGGGGGAGGGCGGTGAGCTGGGCCCCTGGAGGAGGAAGGTGTGAAGCTCCCAGCAAGTCAGAAGCAGGCGCGGCCTCGGACTCGCTGTGGTGGACGTGGGCTCCAGGAAGAAGCATCAGCTGCCGCGCCTGCCCCTTGGTCCCAGAAAGGAGCACAGGGGCTGCCCTTGCCAACAGCGGGGCCCAGGCTGGCTGTGGCCGTTTGGGCACCTCCGAGGGGCCCTTCCCAGAGTCTGCAGGTGTTGGGGGGACAGGCAGCCCCTATTCCGTTTTCAGGTGAGGAAGTAGAGGTGCATGCAGATGGCTCCTGGCAGGCTGGGTGAGGCCCTTGGGGAGCCCCTCCCTGGAGGCCCCAGGAGCCCTCCTTGGCTGCCCCAGCCCAGCCGGTCCTCTCCCGAGACACAGGTCTGGCAGGGCCCTGCCCCGTCCCTCCGTCTCTCTGAGGCACAGGCCGCCCTCCCACCCACAATCGGCTCCATGTTTCTGCCAGGCCGCCAGCAAGCTCGGTGGTCCCGGGCCAGTGGGGAGCATCCCTGGCACCAGCCCGCTACGTGGGAGGCTGAGCTGCCTGTGCGTGGGAGGAAAGAGCCGGTGTTCACCATAACCGGAGGTGCCCTCTTTCATGCTCACAGCACCCGTGAGAGGCCCACTCCTTGGCAGAGAGCGGAGGACTCTGGTCCAAACCCAGCTCCTGGCGAGGGTCACCGCTCACCCAGGGAGCCACGGCGGCCACTGAGCCCAGCGTGTCTGTCCCTGCAGGGTCCACACCGACGTGCAGCAGGTCCTGGACCACCTCACGCACCCGCGCTTCGTCTTCACCGCGAGCGAGGCGGACGCCGACATCCTCTACCACTTCTCCCACTTCAAGGACTACAGGTGGGGCGCCGCCGGGCCTGCAGGGCGCCCGCAGGCAGCCGAGGCCCGCCCTCTGAGCCCGCCACGCCCGCCTCTGCCGCAGGAAGCTCAGCCAGGAGAGGCCGGGCGTGCTGCTGAACCAGTTCCCCTGCGAGAACCTGCTCACAGTAAAGGACTGTCTGGCCTCCATCGCGCGCCGGGCCGGGGGTCCCGAGGGCCCCACCTGGCTGCCGCGCACCTTCAACCTGCGCACTGAGCTGCCGCAGTTCGTCAGCTACTTCCAGCAGCGGGAGAGGCGGTAAGGCGGCCAGGGGCCCGGGAAGTCCTGTCCCCCTTCCGCGCCCGCCTGGCCGCGTGCCCAGCCTGGCTGACAGCCCTGTCCCCAGGGGCGAGGACAACCACTGGATCTGCAAGCCTTGGAACCTGGCCCGCAGCCTGGACACGCACGTCACCAGGAGCCTGCACAGCATCATCCGGCACCGGGAGAGCACCCCCAAGGTGGGCTGCGGCGGCGGCGGAGGGGCTCTGGCAGGGTCAGCGGGGCACCTCGCGCGGTGCCGCTCGGGCAGAGCAGGGTCCTCACCCGGAACCATCCAGGGTGACTGACCCTGCAGGCCGGGGTGTGGGGCGCTGGTCCCCAGCAGTGGCTCCTCCGGAAGCAGCGGAGGGTGTGCACTCGGCAGAAGCCGGCGGGAAGGGGGCAGCCGGACAGTCGCCGCAGGCTTCGGGGCGGGAGAGGGCTGGGTGGGGCGGAGGTGAGTCTGTGCTCGGAGGGTTTGTGTGGTTTGCTTGTGCTGATGGGGGTTTATCCTCAGGTAGCGTAAAGACCGTACAGGGAATTTGGTGAGACGTAGAGGGGTTGCAGCCGAGGTCACCTTCACGGCGCGGGGTGCAGGGTCCCTGTGGGGCGCAGATGGAGGAGCCCCCAGGGGTCCAGCGTGCCAGGAGCAAGCTCTCACCACCCAGGCGAGGGCACCGCGGCTGAGCCCGCCTCTGCCCTCAGGTCGTGTCCAAGTACATCGAGAGTCCCGTCTTGTTCCTCCGGGAGGACGTGGGCGGCGTCAAGTTCGACATCCGCTACGTCGTGCTGCTGCGCTCAGTGAGGCCGCTCAGGCTGTTCGTCTACAACGTGTTCTGGCTGCGCTTCTCCAACCGGTAAGGGCGTGGCGGGGCCCCGAGTCCGAGGCTGGGGTACGGCAGGGCTCCTCCTCGCGCGTGGGAGTTGTCTCCGAGAGCCAGCACCTGCGCCTCCGTGTGCATGGCGTCCGGGAGGCAGGCGTCACCTCGCGAGAGTCACGGTGGTCTTCACAGTGTCAAGCTCCCCTGACCCCGACTTGGGAAACAGGCCCAGTCCAGGGACAGCTCGGGGCCCACGGCCACCTCTGTGTCCCCTTGTCCCACTCCAGACCCTTCGACCTCAGTGACCTGGACGACTACGAGAAGCACTTCACTGTCATGAACTATGACCCGGATGTGGTGCTGAAGCAGGTGGGACCCTGTGGGGCACAGGGAGCGGGTTCCAGGTCCTGGGCATCAGAGGCGAGGTGCAGAGCAGCTGGGCACACCGGAGTCCCACCTGCAGTGCCAGAGAGCACTCTCTGTCGGCCATCATGCGGGCCTGGTCCCCAGGTCTGAGGCAGATCAGAGTTCAGAGGGGCTCCGGGGAAGAGCGACTCCTGTCCCCGCAGCACCATGAGCACCAGGACGGGCGAGGAGCCACCCAGATCCGAGTGTCCTGCGTGTCTGTCCCCTCCTGGTACCCAGTGCCCAGGAGTGCCCCCCAGTAGGCACTCTGGGCTGGCACTGCTGTCTGCATGCCAGAGCTCTGCAAGGCCTCAGCTGAGGCCCCTTCCCAGGTACCACAGAGACACGCCTGGGCCCTGCAAATACCCGCACAAGGGCCAGGGCCAGCTCTGTGCCCTGGAAGGAGGACTCGTCCTGTGCCAGGTCCCATGTGCCCTGCTGGTAGCTTGACAAGCATGTCAGGCAGGCAGAACGCTGAGCAGGCTCTTTCCTGTGCTCTTCCCGGGAGCAGCTGGGTTGTCTAGCGTGAGGTGCCCCTGAGCATCCAGACCGCTGTGTCCCAGGGTGGCACTGGCACAGACTGACTGAACACCTCCTCCTGCCGCGGCCCTTTTGTGCCAGGCCTCTTGTTTTGTGATCCATCGTGTCACCCCGTAGGGTTCCCACAGAGTGGCCAGGCCGACACGCACCCATGGGGACCACGTCGCTCTCGTCCATGGCTCTGCCAAAGGCCAGGACCTGGCACCCCTCAGGCCCCAGGTGTTGGAAGTCACCCCGAGGGAGCCAAGTGCCTTCCCTCTGCATTGCGAGGCATCCGGGGAGCCTGTGACGGGGTCACGTGGATGCAGGGCTTGCCCAGGGCCCACCTGGCATGTCCTCGGGGAGAAATCCAGGCCAGCTTCTTCCAGTTCATTTTGGGCAAGGACATGACCTGGAAAAACTTGCTGTCTGTCCTTTTGACACTCGAGACCGATGCAACACGGTGACACAGGCAGGGCCCGCAGGGCGGTGCAGGCTCTACCGGGCACCAGCCTGGCGCCCAGTCTCCTGCCCCGTTGTACCTGACCCCGGCGCGTGTGCGAGGCCGCTCTCCCAGAGAGGCCTGAGCGGAGCGTGCGCCTCCTGCCTTACAGGTGCATTACGACGAGTTCATCCCCCAGTTCGAGAAGCAGTACCCGGAGTTTCCCTGGAGCGGCCTGCAGGTGAGACCTGAGTGCCCCGGGGCTGCGTCCAGGCCGGGCCTCCCGCGGGCCAAGGCCTTCCCCTCCGGATGCCTCCTCCCCCAAGCCTGGTGGCACCGGCCAAGCTGAGACCGTCCCTCCACTCGGGTCCTGGGTAGGGCATCACCCGGAGGGACATTTGGGGCATCCCTGCAACGGCCGGCAGACAGCGGGCTCCACCTGCGCTGGGACGCCAGGCCCACCAGAGGGCAGGCCGGGTGTCAGGGTCCTGGGCCGGGCGCGGGGCAGGGTGCAGCTGAGACCGAGCACTTGGCAGCCGAGCAGGGGCCTCCAGAAACGAGGGGCAGGTGTGTGGGAGGTGACCACAGACAGGTGCGAAACAAGGGCCGCTGGCGGACGGGCCTCACCGTGAACGCGTCCGAGAGCCTGCTCTGGGGCCCGTGCCAGCGTCAGGGCCAGGCGGCCCCTGACCCGGCCTCCCGTCCGCAGGCTGAGATCTTCCGGGCCTTCACAGAGCTGTTCCAGGTAGCGTGTGCCAAGCCACCGCCCCTGGGTCTCTGCGACTACCCCTCGTCCCGTGCTGTGTACGCTGTGGACCTCATGCTGAAGTGGAGCACGCGTCCAGATGGTGAGCGGCCCCCCATCCTACACCCCGACACCCCACCACCCCACAGTGCCACCCAGCGTGCCCGCTGCCTGAGCCCTGGTGAAGCGGGGGCAGCCCTGCCCACCCCGTGCTCTGCTCCGCCTCAGGGACGCGAGTGATGCAGCCGCAGATCCTGGAGGTGAACTTCAACCCCGACTGCGAGCGCGCCTGCAGGTACCACCCCGCCTTCTTCAACCACGTCTTCAGCACCTTGTTCCTGGACCAGCCTGAAGACGGCCAGGTCACCCGCCTCGTCTAGGCCCCGGGCTCCGCCCCGCCGCCATTCCAGCCTCGCCCCTGAGGCCTGCGGAGCCCCTCCCTCGCCACCTCGCCCTCCAGGGCCCCGTAACCCTGCCCCCCGCCCCTCTCTGCCCTGTACACCAAGGAGCATTCCTGTCCCTGAGAGCTCAGTCCCCAGCTGCCTCGTGCCACAGGTCTGAGGGCAGAGGGCTTCCCTAGAAACAGGTGCCCGGGCGGGTGTCTGAGAGCCCTGCACTGTGGGCCCGGCCTCGCCTCACGGCTCCCGAGTGCAGCATGTGTGTGCGCCCCCAGGGCTGTGTGTCGGGCCCCAGAACCGCCTGGGGAAGCGCTCCCCTTCCAGCCCAGCCACACACGCCGGAACCGTCACCAGCACAACACCGTGACTCCGGCAGGAAGCCACGCCGCCGGCCCGCCTGGCTTCTGGGAAGCTGGCCCATTACGGTCCCCGCCTTCCCAGGGACTCCGGGTCCACTGGGCCCCTTGCGGGGTCCCAGCCAAATGTTGAGATGGGCGAGGCCTGGAGACAGGGCGAGGGACCGGGCAGGCGCGGGCGCTGACGGCTCCAGGCAGGCTTTGCCAGCCTCCTCCCGAGGTCCAGTCTGAATGTCAGGCTGATGTGATGGAAAATGTGAAAGTCCAGCTCTTTCCTAATTTGATCTCACGCAGGCACAGTGGGCCTGACTCGGGCGGGCGGCACTGAGCCTGGTGCCCAGAGCTGCTTCCAGAGCCCCCTGCACAGTGCAGTAGTGTGGGCCATGGAGGGTTTTGCTTTGTGAAGCCAAAACTGGACCGTCCCCAGCAGAGCCAGACCCCACCTCTGTCCTGGGGCATCTTGGCGGGGCACTGCTGTCCACCCCACCCAGCCTGGCAGCTGCCAGAGCTAGGCAGGAGTTCTCTTGTTCTCCCTGTGCTTGATGGGTTTGTACCTCAATAAAGTGGGCCTTCTTTTGCCTGTGCCCCTTCCTCCCACAGCCGTGTCCACACACCAGTGTAGACGGAAGTTACAGGGCGTCTAGACCCCTGAGCTCCAGTCCAGTTGGCTTCCTAAGCACTGGGCCCTGTTCACGGGTCAGGGCAGAGGCACAACTGGGGCCCATCCCAGGCTCCCCACTCAGGTCTGGTGGCCTTGGGGGCCTGGGGTTTGGCCTGCACTGCCTGCTTGTCCTGGGGGTGGGGTGATCAGACCGGATGGGGACTCTGTGGGTTCCGTGGTGCCACCTGCTGGCCGGGGAGGTTTAAACTTAGGCTGGGCGGACACACCCTGGAAGCTAGGCTGGGAATGTGTTCTTGCTGATCCTGTTCACCCAAAAGGGTCTGCCCCCCTCGAGCAAGCTTGGTGTCTCCGCAACTGGCTGTCCCTCTAGTCAGACACATGGATATACCAGGTGGTTGTCATGGACACGGCTCCTGGCCCACTGAATGCTTCCAGTGCCAGTCACTGGCTCTGCTTTGGGAACCTTCAGAAGTCAGGATAATGTGCCCACACTAGACAGTGCAGAGGAAATTCCCAGGGTGGCATTTGCAAGGCGTCCTTGTGCTCCTCTGACTGCACAGGCAGGCCCCATGGGTCTCACTTTGTAGCTCAGGCTGGCCCTGACCTCACTATGTGGCCCAGGCAAACCTCGAACTCAGCAATCCTCCTGTCTCTGCCTCCTGAGTGCTAGGATGACAGGCATGAGCCACCACACCTGGCATTGTGATGTGTGGTACTGATTGCTGGTGGGTGTGAGTTACCACACCTGGTATTGTATGTGGTTACCCAGATGAACTCAGGACCAAGTGCAGGAACCACGGAGCTAAATCTGGCCACAGCCTCTCCCTTTTTTTTTTTTTTTTTTTTGAGACAGGGTCTTGCTTTGTAGTTCAGGCTGACCTTGAGCTCACGATGTAGCCCAGGCAAACCTCAAACTCAGCAGTCCTCCTGCCTCTGCCTCCCGAGTGCCGGGATGACAGGCATGAGACACCATGCCCCACACTGTGGTATGTGGTGCTGATGGCTGGTGGGCGTGAGTCACCATGCCCAGCATTGTGTGTGGTGACCAGCGATAGAATCCAGGACCTTGCACTTGCAAGGCAGGCACCGGAACCACTGAGCTCAATCTCCAGCCCCTACACCCTCTCCTTTTAAAGACGATCTCACTGATTAGCACCGGCTGGTCTTGAGCTTGTGATTCTCTTGCCTCAGCCTCTCAGGTAGCTGGAATTCCAGGCATGTACTGCTATCTCCAGCTGGCTGAGCCTTGTCCTGTGGAGTGAGGGGCCAGGGCTGGTGTATAGCGGGACCCAGCCCCCGCCTGTAGACTCCAAAACTGTCACAACCTAGTCCTTGTAGACAGTGACCAGAGCTGGTACTGTCTTACAGCGAACCAGGGGACCCCTTCTGCCTTCCCAGCCAGGGTGGTCAGCAGGAAGACGGGCGCTGCTGAGCACTGCAGTGGGTGGGTGAGCATCGCCAAGGAACCGGAGGTCTGCAGGCCACTGCCCGGAAGTTCGCAGTGTCTGGCGTGTGGTGAATGCCTGTGACACAGTTGGAAGATGGGCACGGAATGACACCTCCAGAGCCAGGTAGGTCGGGGCCATGGGGGTCAGGGCTGGCCAGCTTGGTGTTTGCAAGGCCGCCCCAGAAAGAAGAAAGCTGGTACCCAGGGTGTCGACTGGCATCCCCAGCTCTGCCCTGGGAAAGACCAGCGGAGGGCTTCCCGGGCCAGGCAGAAGCCCTGAGCTGTGGCTGTGGGCTGGGCTGGGCGCCCTGGATGCGGTAGGAAGGTGATGGCTGGGCCCAGCCTGGGCCCTGACTGTGGGCACACTGCCCGCCTCGGGCCTCAAGAAGTGCTGAGGAGGGTGCAGGAGCCTGGCTAGACAATCAGGCCCCAGCACACCTGGCTGGGCCCTCGCGTGGCCGCCGCCCTTGCCCACATGCACAGCTGGTACAACCTGCACAGGAGGTCGGGATTTTATTTGACTATAAAACACTGCACTTCAGGAGCCAGCTGCGGGCAGCGCAGAAGCTCAGGCTGCCACCCACACGGGCTTGGCCTGGCCCACCTGCTCGTTGCTGCTCAGACCCAGGAGCCGCACGTACAGGCACCTGCCTGGCCCTGGGCACAGTCCTCGGCAGCCTGGGCACCTCACTCCGGGGTCAGCCGGCCACCTCGGCAGCTGTGGTTGTCCCGCCACATGCGGTAGTTGAGTGTGGTCGCGAAGGCCAGCCAGGCCAGGTACGGGTAGAGCAGGCGGGCAGCTGGTGGGCTCACACGGTGCCAGGCCAGAGCCGTGGCCGTCGCAGCCCCACTGACAAGCAGGAGGTCCACCAGGGCCTGCAGGGACACAGGAGACAGGAAGGCTGAGGCTGGGTTGCCACCCCTGGAGCACATCCCCTCCTCAGCCTCAGTTTCCTCGCCTGTAAAATGGGGGCAGGCACTCCTGCTTCACTGGTGCTGGCCATGCTGAGGGGGACATAGCACATCCAGAACCCAGGCACTGACCTCTGCAGCCCTGCGGGCTCCAGGCTGGCAGTAAACTCTCAAGTGCTTCCGGGCATGGTGGTGCACACCAGCAATCCCAGCACCGTGGAAGGCTGAGGCAGGAGGATCCCAAGTTCCACCCCGGCTGGGCAATGTAGTAACTTAGGCAGACCCTGCCCCGCTGCCCCTGCTGCGCCCCCTGCAGACACTCCTCCTGTCAGATGTGCCACCCTGCACCCTTCAAGGGCTTTCCCGGGAACTAGACACAAGGTCACACTTACCCAACCCATCTGCCGCGCGCCAAAGAAGATGGGGGGCCACGCCCAGTTCAGGGCCAGCTGCCCCGCATAGAGGCCCAGGGGAGCCACAGCCTCCTCTGTGAAGCCCCCCAGCTCCTTCCAGACCATGTAGGATCCGTACCTGGAACAGAGGCTGCTGGTCAGGCACTACCAGGGGAGAAGGCCAGGCCTCACCCCGAGACCCTGCCAGTGGCTGCCGTGTGGCCTCGGGAGGTACCTGTTTCTCGTAGGGCTCTGTGGAGGTTGGAACTGACACACTGGCAGAGCCTAGTGTGGTACCTGGCACACAGGACACAATAAATATTTGCCAGTGTTATCCTTACTGTAAAGAGCATAGCACATAGGCCATGTGGATAAAGTCAGGGCCAGTGCACCGAGGGGGACTCGGGCTGGCCTTAGAGGCTGACAGGAGTTTCCCAGGAAAGGAAAAGGCTGGGAGGCCAGTGTAGCGTGAGGCCTTGCGTCTCTGTGCAGCACCACCAGGGCCTCAGGCAGCAGAAGGCCTGGGCCAAGTGTGACCCGCTGATCTAACACTGGAGGTGCCAGGATGGGGCGAACACAGAGCCCAGGAGGCGGGCAGAGCCTGGCCCGGCCTCTCCCGCCTGTCCCCAGGGTGCCTGGCACCCGCAGACCTATCTCGGAAGCAGGTGGGACTGAAGCCCGAGGTGTGGTCCCGCTGCACCCAGCATGGTGCACCCTCGCCCCAGTGCTGGTTGTCACGGGGAGGGCAGATTGGGGTGCTCCTTCAGGGTCCCCACTTGCTATCCTGTGTCTTTGCAAGGTCCCTTGTCAGAGGACATGAAAAATTAGCCAGGAAAAGTGTGGCATGGGCCTCGGGTTTATCTTCCACCACACGCCCCTCAGGGCGCTGACCTTTCCCCTGCCCACCAGGCAGGGCAGTGGGGTGACCTCCTTGGCAACTCTCCAAGCAGCCCACAGTCCTCCCTGCCCGGCTGGGAATGATGCCACCTCTGGTTCACGCTGCCCTCTGTGATGGGCACCATGCCTGCCCTGGGAATGGGTACCTACCCCATGGCAGAGTAGAGTGTGCCCCAGACAGGAGCCAGCGCCCAGCGTGGCGGGTGCCACGAGGGCTTCTGCAGGGTGGCATACCAGCGGAGACCCTCACCACGGACGAAGTAGGAGCCCACGAAGCCCCCCAGACTGGGCACCAGCGTGAGACCCACAGCGGGAACCCAAGGTGGAGCCATGGCTGCCGTCCCAGAAGCTCTGGAAGAGAAGAGAAGGCCAGGGTGAGGCCTTGCCCGAGGGTGCTGGGCCGCCACCCCTCAGCATCCCACATCCCGCCACCCAGAGGCCCTGCCGCCACCCCTCTTCCGGCTCGATCTCCCCAAGCCAAACACCAGCCTCAGGACCCCTCTGAGATACACTACCACCCCTTTTTATTTTGAGACAGGGTCTCAAAATTGCTCAGGCTGGCCTTGAACCTGCCATCCTCCTGCCTCAGCCTCCTGAGTCCTAGGATTACAAGTGTGTCTACTGGGCTGCAGATTTAGCTCAGTGGTTCCAGCCCCTGCCACACAAGGTTCTGAGTTTGATCCCCAGAAACTGGACTCACGCCCACCAGCAATCAATACCACATACCACAGTGCCAGGCGTGGTGGTTCACGCCTGTCATCCCAGCACTCGGGAGGCAGAGACAGGAGGATTGCTGAGTTCAAGGTTTGCCTGGGCTACATAGAGAGCTCAGGGCCAGCCTGAACTACAAAGCAAGGCTCTGTCTCCAAAAAAAAAAAAAAAAGTGTGTCTACTGTACCCAGCTTTGGTCAGCCCCCCCATTCATTCACTCGTGCCCGGAAGACAGAACTTGGCTCCCTCCGATCCCTGACCCCCCAGCCCACTCTGACCTCAAGCAAATCACTTGCTCCCTTGTCCGGAGTACCTGTTAACTGAATCTGCCACTCCTGCTGCCCAGCCCTGATGCCTGCAGCAGACCTGGCATAACTGCCAGGGCCCCCTTCACCTGCCCACCCTGCCAGGAGCCCTTCAGGGACTCGGGTCCTCCAGGGGCAAAAGGATGTCTAGATTTTAACATAAATGGACCACCTGCAAGTGCAGGACTTGGCGACATTTGGTATATTCCCATCCACCTGTATCTACTTCCCCGCTATTTCCATCTCACAAAGAAGTACCAGCCTTGGGATCGGGGAGTTAGCTCAGTGGTTCTGCAGATGCCTTGTAAGCGCAAGGTCCCAAGTTCAGTCCTGGTACCACACACCACAGTACCAGGCATGGTGGTTCACGCCTGTCATCCCAGCACTCAGGAGGCAGAGGCAGGAGGGTTGCTGAGTTCGAGGCTTGCCTGGACTACACAGTGAGCTCAGGGCCAGCCTGGACTACAAAGCAAGACCCTGGCTCATAAAAAATAAAAATAGCAGTCACTGCCCTGCCCCTCCCACAGTCCCAGCAGCAAGTGAACCCCTTGGGTCCATCTGCATTGGACCTCGCGGACATTCCTGTCCCAGGGGGCCCACAGTGCATAGCCTCTGCAGCTGCCACCGTTCCTGGGCACCCCAAGTCACCACCTTACACCCAAAGAGATATTTCTGCCTGCGATCTCTGGGCACAGTGTGTCTGCCCCTTGGCCACAGCGGCAGCCCAGGCCAGGCCCCACTTGGGCCCAGGAATCCCCCTGCGAGCTGAGCTGCTTGTGCCTGCCGCGGAGTCCGCACCCGTGACTCCCAGTATAAGCCCAAAGGATGCGGCGGCGGCCTTCAGGGCCCCAGTGAGAGAGGAAAGCGCGGGGCGCGGGGGGGAGGGGCTGCCCCTGGGAGGGCTCTGTACAGGGCGTTTTCCGGGGGCCGGCAGCTCCGGAGTCCGTGGCCGGGGGCTGGGCCGAAGGGAATAAGCTTGGCCACGCCCCCGGCCTGCGGGGACCCCAACCATGGCTCCTCCCCTGCACCCGCCGGTGGACAGCACACTCAGGAAAACTCCGCGGGCATCCGTGTTGGCGACCACTCGCCCCATCTCCTCCAGGCGGACAGAGGGAGAAACCCGGGCCAGGCAGTCCCACGGCGCTAGGGCCGCGTGACCCCTGTGTCGCCTCCCTCGGGCTGCACGCGGTTCCCTGCTCTGCCACCTCCAGTGCCCACGTCCCAGCCTCGAGTCTCCGCCCCTTTTAGGCGCTGCGGGTTAGAGGACCCGGGATCTCCCCCTCAGAGGGCGAGACCCAGTAACCCCCTCTGGGGCCATGTCACAGCGGCCGGGAGAGCCCAGTCCTGGGCCTCCGCGCCCGTCCGCGAAGTGGGCTGGTCGCTCCGTCCGGGCTCGCGAGTCGGACACCCCGAAGCACACGGAGCTGTGTCCCCGCTGGTCCCCTGCTGCCCTGCACCGGCCAAGGGTCTGCCTCGGGCTCCCTGGGTCCCGGAGTCGGTTTTAACCGGAGTAGCGAGACCCACAGCCGCCGGGGGACCCGGAGGTTTGGGGAGCGCGCGGGAAGTTGCTTCATGCAGACAGATCACTTTTTAAAACAGAGAAAGCCTTCCGGCGCCGCCTCCGCCGCTGAAACAAGGGAAACTAACGAGCGCGGAGCGAGCGCTCAAAAATTGAATAACGAGGCCGGGTGTGGTGGCTCAGGCCTGTCATCCCAGCACTCGGGAGGCAGAGGCAGGAGGATCGCTGAGTTCCAGGCCTGCCTGGGCTACACAGTGAGCTCAGGGCCAGCCTGAACTGCAAAGCGAGACCCTGTCTCAAAAAAAAAAAAAAAGAAAGAAGGAAAGAAAAGAAAAGAAAGAAGGAAGGAAGGAAGGGTGAAGAAAAGTTAAATAATGGGGGCGGGGGTCAGATAATGGAGAGCTAAAGGGCGGAGAGTAAAAAGCCGTGCCCCGTCGCCCCAGCCGGGCCCTTGTCCTCGACCTAGGCGGCAGGAAACAGCTTCGGGTCGGGTCCCCCGGTGCCCGGTGCCCGTCCCGGCTGCCCACTCCTGCACCTCGGCTTCCCCCGTCCCAGACCCCTTCCGACGCCTGGGATTCCCGCCTCCTGCAAGGCGCGCGGCCCCTGTGCCCGGGTTAGAGCCGGGCCGAGTCCCCGGGTCCCGCGGACGCGGTGGCCCAGCCGCAAGCGAAGCCAGGGTCCCTCGCGCGGGTCCAGCCTCAGTTTACCCTCTGGGCCCGTCCGCCTGGGTCGCACGCGCGGCCCCCTCCCCGGGCCCCGGCGCCACTCACCGCGCTCCGGAAGGCACTGAGCGGCGGCGCCGCGTCCCGCCCGCGCCCGGCCCCGCCCTGCACCCGCCCTGGGAGTTGAGCTCGGTTCCGTCCCGGCCGGGGGCGGGGCGGGGCCGAGGCTGAGCTCAGAGGGGGAAGCGCCTCGCCAGGGAGGACGCCTCCCACAGTGGGGGCTTGGTGCCCGCCTGTGAGCAGCGGCGCCCCCACTTAGCCAGGGTCCCCCTCAGCCCCGCCCGCAACTCTGGCTCCTCTTTGCCAACCGCACCCCTCTCTGGCTGACCTGGCAGTGCCCCTCCCCTGCACCGGCCCTGGGCCCACCCAGGCGGAGACCGACAGCAGCATGGTGGCCTACAGACTTTTAAAATATTATACCTTATGTATTTTTTTTAGTAGCGGTGAAAACTCAAGTAAAATTCAGGCTAGATTCATCTTTTTTCTTCTGATTAAAAATAAACATATTCCTGTCCCTAGAAGTAGAGCGCCCCCCGCCCTGTCCCCAGCGGAGACGTCTCCTGGCCACACCAGCGTGGCACGGCCAGCTCCCTGCCTCTTCCCGTGGGGAGCTCGGTGCCCCTCCCGGCCTCTCCCAGGTCTTGGGGCCAAGGGGCACCTGGAACGTGAGGCTTTCTGCCCCGAAATCCCTGCTGAGCCAGAAGAGCACTCGGCCGCCCATCCAGGGAGGCCCACCCGGCTCACTGAGCTGCCCCCCGGGGCCCACGCTGCGGCTGTGGACACCGCGCGTCCACCGGTCTCCCTGTGACGCCACCTCCCTCCACCCGCGGACCCAGGCTGCGGGGAGAAGCCGGACGGCCCTGCGAAAATAACATAACTGTGAGCACAGCCTCCGGGGGCGCGGCCCGGCCTCCCGCCTCCCGCCTCCCGCCTCCCTCTGCCGGCCCCTCCTGTGTCCGGCTGGTTCCCCGGCAACCGCGGCTGTTGGTTCCCTTTCCCACAGAAACAGGGAGATACGAAAATGGAAGTAAATGGCAGTTCGCACCCTCAAGGCGATAAGAATCCCTGGGGTGCCACCGACTAATAAGCTGCTTTGTGCCCCTGCTCCATGCCCCGCGGTCTGTCAGGGAGTCCCACAGCGGGCACCGGGCACCACCTAGAGCAGCTTCTGTGCGGCTCCTGGGAGAGTCTCAGTCTCCCGCCAGGTGAAGAGACAAGATTTAAAGAGATGCCCGGCACCTGGGCTGGGCCGCGTGAACCTCAGGCTGGGTCTGTGGCGGTGACTGCAAGCAACAGGCCTGTCCGTTCGGCGCGGGTAAGAACAGGGCAAGGGAACGCGGTGGCCTCCGGTGGTGTCAGCTGCCACAGGCAGGGGTCGTGGAGAGGAGGACCAGACACGCTCTCAGAACCCAGCACAGTGGCTTATGGGTAACTAGTAAACGGCTGGAGACAATGGGGTCAGCTCTGGGCTGGACTGCGGATTGGAGCCCTTGTCCTCAGCCGCCTGCTGTCTCACTGGGCGCCCTGCAGCTTCACAGAGCCAGGACTTGGATCTCCCAGGCAGCACTGGTATGGAGACCAGTGATGATACTGGTCGGAAGTGACATCCCACAGGCTCCTGGCAAAGTACCTCCCATCCAAGCACTCAGGAGGCTGAGGCAGGAGGAGTTCAAAGCCAGCCTGGGCTACACAGCGAGTTCAAGCCCAGCCTGAACTGCACAGTAAGACCCTGTCTCAAAACAGAAAAAAAGAAGGAAGGAAAGCAAGAAAAAGAGAGTGAGGGAAGAAGGAAGGAAAGAAAAGGAAAAATACCACCACACACTCCCATCACCTGGACAGGAAGTAATGTCACACCTTTGTTCTTTTAAAGCAGGGGCACAGGTTCCTTTTCCTGTACAAGAATTTTCAGGCAACACACAGTTGCGAAACTCGTTTTCTTCCTCTTGCAATAATAAATCAGAAGCCGCTTTCTACATTAACGAAGCATTTTCCTACATTGTTTTAAGTGTGGCATGTTCCTGGCAGCAATGGACATGAAACACACATTAAGAAGACAGTAACAAGGACGCTGGGATGCCTCCGCCCCACCCCTGAGCAGCTCCCGAGGGGCCTAAGAAGCCCCTGCAGCCTCTCCGGGGACTCCTCCCCACGTTCAAAGGTCATCTCTACCTCAGCCTTGGGGTTGAACGTGCCCTTGCTTTTCTTTAGACTTTTGTTTACTTATGTTTTATTTTTCTGAGAAAGGGTCTTGCTATGTACTTCAGGGTGGCCTTCGGTTCACTATGGAGCCCAAGCTGGCCTCAAATTTGTGGTGATCCTCCTGCCTCAGCCTCCTCAGTGCTGAGATGTTTATCTTTGCAATAATGGGGATTGAATCCAGGGTGAGCACATACTAGGCAAGCACCATACCGCTGAAGTACACTCCCCAGCGTTTCGTATTTGTTAGCTTTTATTCTGAGACAGACTTGCTCAGTGGCCCAGACTGGCCAGAGGGTAGGGCTGTGGGTGGGCTCGCCTGCCGGGAGGCTGGAGCCCTCAGAACTGTGACGACACTGACTACAGCACATGCAAGGCCTGGCTCCTGTCCTCCTTGCTTCTTGCTTCTGTGCCCCTTGTTCGGATCTCAGAGTGGGGTCCCAGTGGTTGCTTCCAGCAGGTGGATCAAGTGTACCGGGGAGGCAAAGGGCCCAGCAGCCTGTGATCTGGACCAGGCCGGAACGGACAGGGATCCCAGCCAGGATCCCCGGGTCCTGTTTGAAATCCTGCAGACGGTGGCAGCAGCAGGCCTGGGACACAGGGCACTGCCCCAGCCACGCAGGCCCGGTATACACCCCCCCATGCTCCTCCCACACTTTCGCCCCGGGCTTGGGTGGACCCTTGTGTGGCTTGCGGGTCCTCACTGACACTCGGTGGGAATGTAATCCCCACGGTGAGGGTTTAAGAGCAGCGAACAGCACACGCCTGTGACCCTGGCATTCTGGGAGCCTGTGGAAAGAAGCCTGAAAGTTCAAACTAATCCTGGGCAATTGGCTGACTGAGTTGTGCGAGAACCCGACTCTAGAAAGACAAAAGCGGGTATGTGGCTTAGTGAAGGCCCTGAGCTCAGTTCCCCACAGCGTGGGGGAGGAATGGGACCGCGCGAGGTGCTCCAAGGCTGGGCCTTCCGGGACTAAGCCACCGATGGAGTAAGACACACACGCGAACAAGGTGGGTCGAAAGGAGAAGCCAGTGTGACTGCCTCCCTCGGGCGCAGCACACTTTCATTTGCTCTAGGACTCTGCTGAGAATCCACACCAGCGAGGACTCCCAGACACCGGCTGAGCCCACAGAGCACGCGCCGTGACCGCTCTTCCTTTTCGCAAATCCAGGGCGCGGCAGCCAGTTCCACAACAGCGAGTCCCTCCTGTTCCCTGGTCTGGGCCGAGCCTGCCCCCAGGAGTCCCTGCGGAGATGGGCAGAGGCCCCGTGGTGCCCGCGTGCTGGCTGCACAAGGAGTCCAGGATTTTGCTGCACCTTGCTATGGAACCAACTTAGCTCTTCAGAGATTAAAATTTGGGTTTGAGTTTTAGAATTTGATGCTAAGTATCCTCTATGAGGGTCTAATTTCATCCACAGGCCAGTTTGGAAGACTTGTTTTATTCTACTTTTCAAATTTGAATTTTTTTTTCCAGTACCGGAGATCAAACTTGGGCCCTTGTGCATCCAAGGTTGTTGCGGTACTACTTGAGCTAAATCCCCAGCCCTTATTTTTCTTTTTCTATAACTTTGTCTTCTGGCCTGTTTTGCAGTTTTCAATTCTTCTTTCTTACTTTTAAAAGATTCTTTCTTTTTTTGTTGTTTTGTTTTGAGATTCACTTTTATTTTTTGGAAAACTTTTTTTTTTTTGGAGACACAGCCTTGGTCTGTGGCCAAGGCTGGCCTTGAACTCACTGTGTACCCCAGGCTGGCCCCACAATCACAGCGGCCCTCCTGCCTCGGGCTCCTGAGTGCTGGGATTGCAAGCCTCCATCTCCACACTGGGCCTATTTTACCTCTTCAAGATGTCAATGATTATTTCCTTAAAACAATTGTCTTCATCTCTCTTCATAAACTCTAAGTGCTTTTCGTTCTCTCCCTGTCTGTAAGAGTCTTCCTTCAAATGCTTGAAAACCTTCGGCTGCTTGTTCAAGATGAAAAAGACTGAACAAAATAAGCCTGTGGGTGACACTTCAGCTTGACTGAGGTGAATCTACTGGGCCATTTGTCAGAAGCTTTCTATCCTCTAAGGGGTCAGGATCAGACTCAGGGAGCTGGAGGGGTCTGTGCACTCAATGTGCAGAGCCAGCCTATGTCAGCAGCGTGTCCGCGTCTGCTGCTGTCCCTGGCCTGCCCAGCCACATGCTGACCACGTCCAAGAGAAAACCCAAATGTTCACCAGAGTGGGGCAGGAGAGGAAATCAATCTAAGGGTCTTTCAAATAGTCCTCTCGTGTCAGCCCTCTTTCACCCTTAGATCTAGAAGTAGATAGTGCTGCCAGGTCCAAAGGCTTGAAGGATCTTGCTGCATGACTAAGAGCTGGTTTTTAGCTTTCCCTTCTCAGGGATTTCACTGTCCGAGGTCAGCCAAGTCAGGCAGCTCCAGCCTGCGCCTGAACAGCTTCCAGACAGTCTGCCACTAAGGCTTTCCTTTCCTGTTCTGTCTGTGTGGGATTTATGTTTTCAAAGGCCTCTTTGCTGTGGATTTGTAGGTCTCCAGAGGCAGCATCTGCTCTGTGTGTGTGTGTGTGTGTGTGTGTGTGTGTGTGTGTGTGTGTATGAACCTGAAGACCTCTCTGTATCTTTTCTGACCGTGGCACTGTATAACCTGCTATATTTCATTTAACAAAGCTTTCTCTAGCTGGACATGCAGCTTTCCTCCACTTTTTCCTTGTCAAAGGCAAGGCTGCTATGGAGATCTTAAGAGTTTGATCTTTGCTCAACCCTTCAGCCAAACTGAGCACAGGAGGCTCACTGATATGGTTTTGCTACGGGCTGAATAATGCATTGGCCAAAAATCCAACTGCTGAAGCCTCACCTGTAGGGTGAGGGGACTCAGAGATGAGGCCTTTGGGGGTGGTAAAGTCATGAGTGTGGAACCCTTGTAAACGAGATGAATGATCTTGGAAAAGTAGGAGGATGCATGGGGTCTTCTTACTTTGTTGTCCTTCGTGTGAAGTCATTTGTAAATGGGAAGTGGATTGTCATCGGACACAGGATCCAAAAGATCCTGATCTCTCACTTCTCGGCCTCAGGATGTTTTCAAGGATGCCCAGTCTGTGCCTTTGTTGCAGTAGCCAGCAGACTAAGATATGGACCTACTTCAATCTTGTCACTGTGAAGTATAGTGTGCACATGTGCCTGGGCTCCTCAGAGGAAGCTAACTGGAAATGGGTGCAGGTCAGAGGGAAGGAGAGCTGTTGGGGTGAGGTCAAGGCAAGATACTCCCTCTGACTTAGCCTCCACCAGCCCTCAGTCCTGGATTTGACACTAACCACCTGGCCTTCAATCTTGGAAACTTTGTCTATAAGTTGAGGACAACAATTGCATCTGTCTGTTTCTGAGAAGTTACATAAACTAGTGCAGAAAAAAAAATACAGGGCTTTGTTCAGTGCCACAAAGATTCACTGAGTATTTCTGTGCCCGGGAATGTGTCTGGTTTGTAGGAAACACAAAAGGGCTGTTATCATGCTTAATGTTGTTGGCAGAACTGTACACAAGAAAGAACATGGAAGCTTCAAGCACCATGCAAAGTCTAGGTGGAAGGAGTAAATATTTCACTTAAATGACTGGAGATTTAGCTCAGGGGTGCCGCTGCCTTCCTTGCAAGTTAAGAGCATGAATTCAATTCCAGGTACTGCGCGCGCGCGCACACACACACACACACACACACACACACAGAGTAAATATTTCACTTAATAGTTTATCTCTTTTCTTCCGAATGACATAATTTTATTCTTTAAGGCTACATAACCTAATACGAGAGCAACTATTAAGTACTCCAAATATACTTTTTTTTTTTTTTTTTTTTGCTTTTTGAGACAGGGTCTCACGTTGTAGTTCAGGCTGGCCCTGAGCTCACTATGGTGCCAGGTAAGCCACCGCAAACTCAGCAATCCTCCTGTCTCTGCCAAATATACATAATTTTTTTTTTGAGACAGGGTTTCGCTTTGTAGTTCAGGCTGGCCCTGAGCTCACTATGTAGCCCAGGCAAGCCTCGAATCCAGCAATCCTCCTGTCTCTGCCTCCCAAGTGCTAGGATTACAGGCATGAGCCACCACGCCCGGCCAAATATACATAATTTTTAAAAAGACGATTGCAGGGCCAGAGGGTTAGCTCAGTGGTTCTGGTGCCTGCCTCGCAAGCGCAAGGTCCTGAGTTCGATCCCCAGTAACCACATATAATGCTGGGTGTGGAGACTCACACCCACCAACAATCAACACCGCATACCACAATGCCGGACGTGGTGGCTCACGCCTGTCATCCCAGCACTCAGGAGGCAGAGACAAGAGGATTGCTGAGTTCGCGGCGGCTTGCCTGGGCACCATAGTGAGCTCAGGGCCAGCCTGAACTGCAAAAGTGAGACCCTGTCCCAAAAAAAAAAAAGACCATTGCATTGCATTGCGTTGCATTGTGTAGTCCACGAGTAAAGAGCATCGTGTCCGGTTCCAGCCTGGGGAAGTTTAAAGAAGTGCACCGGGGGCTGGAGGGTTAGTTCAGTGGTTCCGGCGCCTGCCTCACAAGCGCAAGGTCCTGAGTTCGATCCCCGGTAACCACATACAATGCTGGCCGTGGAGACTCACGCCCACCAGCAATCAATACCACATACCACAGTATCGGGCGTGGTGGCTCACGCCTGTCATCCCAGCACTTGGGAGGCAGAGGCAGAAGGATTGCTGAGTTCGAGGCTTGCCTGGACTACATAGTGAGCTCAGAGCCAGCCTGAACTACAAAGCGAGACCCTGTCTCAAAAGTATAAAAAAAAAAAAAGAAATGCACCGGTCACAGGCCTCCAATACACAGCTGCAAAAGTCTTGAAGCGCCGACGAAACCCTTAATCCCGGAACCTTTCTCCGGACTCCCTGGTGATCCGGCCAGCCCGGCAGAAAATACGCGAGGGACCACGCTGCGTCGCGCCGCCGCAGTCCGGTATCAGTCACCACGGTAACGCACAGGAAGGCGGCTCACCATGCGCGCCCGGGTCGCGCGAGCCGCGTGGGCCTGGGGCGCCCTCTGCTACCGCGGCGCCTCAAGTCTCCCAGTGCCTCCGCCGGGCGCTGTGGATGTGGCGGAACTGCTGCGGGACGCAAGCGCGCCGGAGAAAGAGCCCTCAGCGGCGCCCGCGCGGCGGACCCCCGACCAGTGCTCGGTGCTGCTGTTCCCCGGCCAGGGCAGCCAGGTGGTGGGCATGGGCCGCGGGCTGCTGGGCTTCCCGCGCACGCGCGAGCTCTACGACGCGGCGCGCCGCGTGCTGGGCTACGACCTGCTGGAGCTGAGCCTGCACGGGCCGCAGGAGGACCTGGACCGCACAGTGCACTGCCAGCCCGCCGTCTTCGTGGCTTCGCTGGCCGCCGTGGAGAAGCTCCATCACCTGCAGCCGGAGGTGAGGCAGAGGCCCTGGGACGGCGGGGCGGGTGCGCTCGGGCCGAGGTTCCCGCGCCTGGCTCACCGGGCACCTTCAGGCAGAGTTCCCTGGTCTAGGCCCCGCGGACAAAGGACGGATCCTTGCCCCCAGGGAACCTTACACCTAAGAGAGACAGATAACAAACCCTCTATGGAAACTGCATATAAAAGAAGGTAAAGCCTCTGAAGAAAGCCAGCAGGGAAAGGGGCTATGATTTTTTTTTTTTTTTTTTTTGCTTTTTGGAGATAGGGTCTCGCTTTGTAGTTCAGGCTGGCCCTGAGCTCACTGTGGTGCCCAGGCAAGCCGCCGCGAACTCAGCAATCCTCCTGTCTCTGCCTCCCGAGTGCTGGGATTACAGGCGTGAGCCACCACGCCCAGCATTATATGTGGTAACCGGGGATCAAACTCAGGTCCTTACGCTTGCGAGGCAGGCGCCGGAACCACTGAGCTAACCCTCTGGCCCGGGGCTGTGATTTTTAACGCCCAGCCAAATGAAGAATGGCTGACAGGATATTTAAAAATGTGATTTGTACTTGAAAGTGGCAAGCCACTTGCTTTTAGTATCTAATATCAAGGCAGGAAGTATTAAGCCAGCCCTTGAGCTCTGTCATTTCATTTCACCTTCACAGCCCCTGGGAGGTGAATTCTGTTATGTTTTGTATGAGGAAAGAATACTCAGGGGTGGGCTGGAGGGTTAGTTCAGTGGTTCTGGTGCCTGCCTCGCAAGCACAAGGTCCTGAGTTCGATCCCCGGTAACCACATACAATGCTGAGCATGGAGACTCACGTCTACCAACAATCAATACCACATACCACTGTGCCAGGCGTGGTGGCTCACGCCTGTCATCCCAGCACTCGGGAGGCAGAGGCAGGAGGATTGCTGAGTTCCAGGCTTGCCTGGGCTACCTAGTGAGCTCAGGGCCAGCCTGAACTACAAAGCGAGACCCTGTCTCAAAAAAAAAGAATACTCAGGGATGTTCAAGAACTTAGTTAAGTAGTTCCGTTGAATCGTGACGGTAACATTCTTTCAGTGCTTAACCTGGTTAGATGTATGCCTACCACTCTAGAGACATTATTTTCACATAATTCCCTGAACAGCGTATGACCTGTACCCCTCTTGTTTGACGGAGGAGGGAACTGAGAGGCAGAGAGAGATGAGTGAACTCTCGAGTCTATGGTAGCCAGTCTCTGACTCCACGAGTGAGGTTTTTACCCTCTGAACTTCACTTCCACACCCTGTGGCCCAAGAGGCTGCTCCACACAGAGGCAAGAGAATCCAGAGCCTCGGTCTGGGGTCGGCATGATGGTGGGCTCGGCTGAGCTTTAACCTGCCATGTCAGGGAAAGCTCATCGGTTTCACAGGGCAGGGCTGTGTTCTCAGCCAGAACACAGGGCAGTGGCACCTAGTTCACAGTGACAGGCCCAGGGACCTGACACTGAGCTCCCCAGAGCCTCTGGCTCACGTTCTGCATCTGTCACCGCAGGTCATTGAGAACTGTGTCGCTGCTGCCGGATTCAGTGTGGGAGAATTTGCAGCGCTCGTTTTTGCCGGAGCCATGGAGTTTTCTGAAGGTATAAGAGACAGAGTTGGCCTCTTCAGGGTGTGGTCTTGTCGGGCTCACTGGGGCAAAGCGACGCGGCCAGAAATGATACTGGAGGGCAGGGGATATAGCCCAGCGGCACCGCGCCTGCCTTACACGCACAAGGTCCTGAGTTCAATTCCGTATACAGGGTGGGGGACCTGGAGCCAAAAAAACCACAAATGAACCTGGAGCCTTTGGGGTGATAGGGACTCGAAGAAAGGGATGGGGGTGATATTGGACCCCAAGGATCAGATTTCACTGTGATTCCCTTTGAAGCGCAAAGGGTTTCCTTTTCTTTTTTAACTCTTGAAATCTGCTTAGTCCCTTCCCTTACTACCCTGTGTCTTCATTTATTTCTTACCCCTTTGCAGTACTGGAAATTGAAACCAGGGCCTTCACACTGAGCTACATCCCAACCCTCCTTTTATTTTTTTATGTTGAGTTGGTGTTGCTGAGTAGCCCCAGCTGGATTTGAACTTCCAACCATCCTGGCTTACCCTCTAGAGGGCTGGGATCACACCTGTGCATTCTCACACTCCTCTTACATGCCTGTCACATGGATGCGCAACAGATGTTGAAAGACAAGTAACTGAGCACTTGGTCCTCCCCTGGCATGTGCAAGGCCCTGCTTCAGTGCAGGCAGGTCACCCTGAGCCATGTCGCTCTTCCTGCGTAAGATTTCTGCTGTGCACCTGCACTCCCAGCCACTGAGGAGGCCGAGCCAAGCAGATCCCTTGACCTGAAGGAGTCTGAAGCCAGCCTGGGCCTTGTGTTAAGATCCTGTCAGGAGAGGTGAGGGGACTGATGTGCCATAGTTAAGTACAGCGGTGGGACTTGGGTGGACATTTAAGTATTGGTAACAGTGTGACAGGCACGCGTGCACTGGTGGGAAAGTAACAGTGCAGCCCCGGTGGAAAAGTTTAGCCATATTGAAAAAGTTAACAGCGGTGCTGCTCGTAGTACCTAGGAGATTAAAATGTTTGTCCTCACAGAAACGCTTGTGTATATAGATGGCCATAGTGCATTAGTCATAATCACAGGAGGTAGGAAGAGCCCCGCTGCTCGTGGGCGGAGGGATGAAAACAGATGTGTTCCCATCGCACAGACAGGTAGAGTGCTGGTACGTGCTGCAAAGCAAAGGAGCCTTGACAGTGTCATTGGAAATGAGGGAGGTCAGGCTGACTGCTCCCTTTGATAAGTCCAGAGTGCGTGAGTCCAGCCCCCAGTGTCAGCCAATTGGCAGGGGTGGGGGTGGGGGTGCTTTTGTAGCAGGCATGTTCTGTTTTTAGCGAGATGATGAAAAAGTGTTGAATAAGTTGATGTTAGATGACCTCCCTGCCTCCTTCCCTCCTTCCTTCCTTCCTTTCTTTCTGTCTCTTTTTCTTGTTGAACCCAGGATCTTTGCATTGAGCTATACCTGTAGACCCTTTTTTTTTTTTTTTTTTTTTGAGACAGGGTCTCGCTTTGTAGTTCAGGCTGGCCCTCAGCTCACTATGTAGCTCAGGCAAGCCTCGAACTCAGCAGTCCTCCTGTCTCTGCCTCCCAAATGCTGGGATTACAGGCGTGAGCCACCATGGCTGGCGACCCTTTGTATTTTTAATTTTTGTTTTGAGACAAGGTTTCTCTAAGTCACAAAGTTCCCCAGACTGAGCTCAAACTTCCAGCTCTCCTGCCATAGCCTCCTACAGTGCTGGGATCAGCTGCCTGGCTTGGTGGTTGTACAGCATGGGGAATACCCCGAGAACCACTGAATTACACTCTTCAAAACTTTGAGTGTACTTTATGTGAATTTTACCTCTTTTAAAAAAGTATTAGGGTGGCCGGAGGGTTAGCTCAGTGGTTCCAGCGCCAGCCTCGCAGGCGCAGGGACCTGAGTTCGATCCCCAGTAGCCACATATAATGCTGGGCGTGGAGACACGCCCACCAACAGTCAACACCGCATACCACAATGCCAGATGTGGTGGCTCACGCCTGTCATCCCAGCACTCGGGAGGCAGAGACAGGAGGATTGCTGAGTTCGTGGTGGCTTGCCTGGGCACCATAGTGAGCTCAGGGCCAGCCTGAACTACAAAGCGAGACCCTGTCTCAAAAAAAAAAAAAAAAAGTATTAGGGAGACTGTCGCACTAAAAGAAATAAAAGAACCATGGTGAAGTAACAGTTGGCTCCTATGGAAGGAATGCTCATATGGAAGAAAAATGCTATCTGTGTAGTTTTGTGTGTGTGTGATTTGTAGACACTCGATATGTTCACGAGCTCCTGTTGAGTGTTTTTCACTTCACACATGTGGATTGATGACTTATGGTAGTACTGGGAATGACCCCAGGAGGGTACTATTGCTGAGCTACATCCCCAGCCCCTTCCCCACCTTGTCGGGTACTTCTGCTGGGAATCACCGGCTGACCTCAAACTCGAGATCCTCCTGCTTCAGCCTCCTGTGTAATAGTTACTGCTTTAATGCCCACACGGCAGGGTCTCCAGATGCTCTCTACTCGCTGTACGTTTCCACCTCCTTCTGGTCACAGATTGCGTGTGTGTTGCTCCGCAGCTGCCCTGGGTGAGGGCTGGGCTGGAGTCGTGTGTGGATGTGCATAGGGGCTGCGGAGGGGGCGCAGAGTCAGGACCCAGAGGGTCCTTTCATAGCCACTCCCTGTCGCTGTTGTGGAGCGCCTCCCTGGGCACCGCCCAGTCCCCTTGCCTGGCACCTGGGCCCAGGTCTCAGCCCCCAGCCTTGCTGCCGTCAGGCTGTCCAGCCCTGAGTCCGGCAGTCGCACCTGATTATCAGCACTTGCATAGAGTGCGCAGCAGCCCTGCGTCTGGCACTCCCTGACTGACCTTCCTTTGCATGTGATTCCTCTGGATAATGATTTCCAGCTGTCATGAGAGCCCAAGCAGACTGGACCCCTGATCCTCACTGTACTCACTGAAAATGTGGCTCGGGAGGAGGTTACGCTGGCCGAGCCAGTGCGGCAGCACGCCCGCCCTCTCTGCCCCTCGGCTCCTCACCGGGGCATGGCTGACGCCGGCACCAGGCAGGTTTTTGGGTGGAGTACAGCTGTGTGTTCGCTCTTGGGTCTTCTCTGGGACAGCACCCCTGGCCTGTCCCTGTCACACATCTGGAGACCTCACGTGACACCCACTCTCCAGTCCCCAAGCCGGGGCAGAGTCACCCCCGAGGGGACCCCTGCTGTACACCTGCCCTGCACCTGCCTGGCTCTCGGTCGGAAGCTGACAAGGACAGGCCCCTGCTTCCCCGCGGACGCAGGCAGGCACGCCGTGGCCGTCGCCTGTGGGGCCCTGTGTGTTGTGGCAGCAGGGGGTGTGCAGCCCGGCCGCAACCGCATGGCGCGTTCATCTCCCGCTCTCTGCAGGGCTTTACGCTGTGAAGGTCCGCGCGGAGGCCATGCAGGCGGCGTCGGAAGCCGTGCCAAGTGGGATGCTGTCCGTGCTCGGCCAGCCTCAGTCGAAGTTCGCCTCTGCCTGTCTGGACGCCCGGGAGCACTGCAAGGCCTTGGGCATCGAGGACCCAGTGTGCGAGGTGTCCAACTACCTCTTCCCGCAGTGCAGGGTCATCTCGGGACACCTGGAGGTGGGTGAGGTGGAGGCTCTGTCTCCGACCCTGGGTGGGCAGGGGCTGCAAACATCCAGAGCGCACTGTGCAGTGAGTGCCAGCGCTGGGGACACACAGGCAGAGCCCTGCCATCAGGAGGCCCACGTGGAGGGCTGTGGCAAGGACAGCCCGACGCTGGAAGCCTTGGTGGGCCCCTGGCGGGGAGCAGGCATTTGCCAGGCGGCGGCGTGGGTAGAGGCAGGAATCGCACAGAGAGGACAGTGGGACCAGGTGCGTAGCCCGGACAGCGAGTGCAGCGGCAGCCTGAGAGGGCCCAGCGTCCGCGTGGTGGTTTGGGCATAGCTGTGATTGAACCGAGGGCCCTCACGCTGAGTGACGTCCGCATGCCCAGGCTCAGAGCCGCCCCAGCTGGGCTCAGCTTCGTGATTCCCGCGCCTCAGCCTCCCAGAGTGCTAGGGCTACAGGTGCCCGTCGCCACGCCTGGCTTGGAGGCAGC
>PVIC010013251.1:0-38346 GCA_004025085.1 Thryonomys swinderianus
GGGGGGTGAGGAGGTGTGGGTGGGTAGGGATATGGGTTAAAAATGAGAATTAACTTGTATCATATACTGGTACAAATTCCCCAATGTTATACATGATTTTGAGATGTATATAAATTGTACCAATAAAGAATTCAATTTAAATTCTATCTTGATTAAAAATGAAGGCCAGTGATTTCAAGTACATCCTGGAAATAGATATTCATTGAAATTTCCACCATTGTTCAATGAGATAATAATGTAACCACAACTGTCTTCAACTGGACCCATCCACTGACATCCTGCTTTTATCCTAATTTAGATTTATATTTATGGCTGACCACACATTATTCCTGTACTTACATATTCCTATGTGGCTCTGAATTCAAAACAATAATTAGTAATATTAAACATGACTATACAGCTTCTAAAAGTACTTATCTTAGCTTTTGAGTTATAGACTCATGTCCCAGGATAGTTTTGCTACTATTCTCTCAACTGATATTTTTAAGGCTTGCATACCTTTTCAAATATTGCAGGGAAATACTGTTTTATTTTTAAACACATTGTTTATAAGAGTACAAAGAGTATGGGAAAGTGCTGTTTTCTGCATTTTTAAAATCATATGGACACTTTAAGGAGATATTTTCTCTTTAAAACTGAGTATCAAAAAGGAGATTTAATTTCTTGGAAATTAAATTAAATAATTGATATTAAATAAGCATTACAGTGTGAGAACATTTCAAGGGCATTATTTGCATGATATATTCTTGTGTGGCTCAAAACTCTGAATTAAATAGACTTGGAAAATGGGACTTTGGAAATGTCTACATGAACTTTGCTTATCTAAAGGCAATAAAATGGCACTTACTATCAAGAGGTATAACTGATATCAGAAGGTACAATTGATAGAAGACACCAACTAAAGACAAGTCCTGCTGGGGGTTAAGCAATTCCTAAAGCAGGCAAGTACTGAGGTTATTAGTAAGACTGCAGGCAGAACAGAGAGCTTCTATAGAGTATCTTCTCTTGTTTTCCTTGCAGTCATTTTGGCAGGAAGTCAAAGAAAGCATTCGATTCTGTTTATTGTTCAAATATCACGAAGTCACCAGGGGAAAAGGAAGCCTTAGGATTTGAAGCCGTGATTCAGAAATATTCAGTGATGTATTAAACACTTAAGCAATCCAAAGCCTAGTGAACCTGACAGGGAAAACAGATCCATTTACCCTTGTGAGTGTGGTTCACAAGGGTAATACAGTAATAGTTACACTCTCGCAAGGAACAGCATTGTTCACTGTGCATTATTTCTCTTTTTGGTTCATCCTTATTATCTTCATTCCTCCCAGACATTTAACTTGGGCTCCACAGGACAATTAAAATCCAAGCCTACATAGGAAATTCTAATATTTCCCCCACCTTGTTTATCTAAGAAATAACAGAAAAGTGAATAGGAATGATATCAAATAGGAAGAGATTAGGTTTTCTAACATTTGTACTTTAGCGGGGATTACTTCATGAAGAAGGCAAAGGGGACAAATTAAGGGGACATGGGAACAGGCCTTCAATTATTTTCATAAGCAAAGAAGAATGAAACCTAGAACCCCAGTACTATGACTAAGAAAAATGATCAGCTCATCATAAGTATGGAAGAAGCCAGAGGATGCAGCATAGGCATAAATGTATCAGTAACTGAGATCTAGAGAGCTTGTGGCTGTTACTTTTCAGTGAAACAAGGGAAAGTGAAGATAGCAAAGATGACTCTGGAAATTTGTGGGTGGACAAGATAGGAAAGAATTATGTAGCACTGTGCAAAGGATCTGGACCAGGGGGAATATAGGGAAGCTTCTGGAAGCAGTAAAAGTCATGAACAAAGATGTAGATGACTGAAAGTAGTGCGTCTCCTTTACTTGTCAAGTGGCTGGGTGCAGGTGCAGGTGGTAGGTGTGCAAAGAGCTTCATTCATTAGGATGAGAATTTCCCCGCTGACAATGATGAAGCCATCAGATTATTAAAGAGGTGTGTCACAGAGTGATTATAAGGATGGTGTGGATATCAACAAGACATGAAACAATGAACACCTAATGAGCTTAATGAAGACAAAGTGGGCCAAAACTGATTGTCTAAATACAGATAAAATACTTTTTGAGTTAAAATATTATAGAGAACTGGTTGCAATAATGCAGACTTTTGGATATATCTGGTACGCATTGAAATGAAGACTATCAGGTTATTTGTTCCAATTTGCTTCAAAACAACATTATTAATGAAACCTGGGATAATGGGAGAAGGACATAAGGCTCATACATGACAAAGGAATCTCTATCTTATCTTGATTCTTGAGGACTACAATGTCAAAGCCAATTGTAGCTCAGTCTCACTGAAAGGTCCTCTTATCTGTTGTGCCTCATTTATATTTATTCCAATTGACCAACTGTATTTTGTCATCCCTTCTTCAATTATCATATGTAATTGTATGTATGGATAGTGATTGGCTTCGCTATTGGATTTATGGGCCACACAAACTAAATTGGGATTATGGCTTAAATAAGGAGGGATAAATTTTGCCACAAAAGAGAGGTAGTGGTCTATGGCCTTCCCAAATGATGGTGCAAGTGCCTCTTTATTTTGTTAGGTAGGGACTTACTATTGGCTAGGGTAGGGAGTCCACATGGAGAACTCTTAAGGAAAATTGGTTGGAAAGGTAAACAGAGGACAGGAATCCAATATCATTTATGAAATAATTTGGATTTATCCTGTTGATCAAGCAGAATTTGGGGAGATATTTTTAAGGTGGGGGAATAACACAGTTATAAGGTATGATTGAGTAATCTGGTATCTTAATTTTTAAAACTCTATTATAATAAGACACAGATTAGCATGAGTATCCCTTAAAATACTACCTTATATCTCAGACAAGCTCATCCCATAGTTCTTACCACGTGCTGAAGCATTTCTGGTAGCTCTTTAGTTACACTGTTGCTATGGCTGCACCAATAGCCCGAACCATCTCTAAACATTTACCTTTTATGGTCATTTTGACTTTGCTGAAGAACTCTAAGTAGCACAGAGCCAGATTTAGTAAAAAAAAGAAGTGTGCATGAAGACGCACTGCGATGTTTTTGATGAACTGGCCTTTCTTTGGAAGGCACCTAGTAGCACAATTCACAACACTTTCAATCACAACTCTAGAGAAATATCATGCAAGAGGGCCTACAGATCTGCCTCAGAAAGTAGCAACAGTGACGGTATCCATGTGTTCACAGAGGGGAGGAGTGTTTCAAAGAGAACTCATGACAATTTGTCATTTCCTATGACAAATTTTTAAAAATGTAAACATTATTTCAATCATACAGTTTAGATACATTATTAAAAGGTTAGTTTGGAGGAGGAGTGAAAAGGACAGATGGCTAAAATCAATGACACTAGTTGACAGAGTAAAATAATTGTAAATGTGAAAGATTTCAAAACCACACCTATGAGAAGTGAAGTGAAACCAGAGATAGAGCTGCAAGACATACATACAATGAAGATATGACAAAAACTATTGACTTGTAGGATTACAGATTATAAACAGAGAAGAGCAATGGAAGCCCCAAATGTCAGTGTTGTGTGAATCAGTAGATGGTGATGCCACTTGAAAAGTTAGGCTATGTATTAAGAAGGATAAGATGAAACACAGTAATTATCATTTCAGTCGTATGGAAATCGAACTGATAATACATGAAGCTATGTGGTTGGACAAACCTTGCAGACACAAGTAGGGCTCTCACCTGGAGGACACACTAATAAGTGAAATAAATAAAACACAGATATGCAAATATCGGATCTTTTCGTTGATATAAGCACCTGTAGAGGTAAAGGAACTCTAGAATGTATGGTAATTTTTGTAGAATGGGAAATATCCAAAAGGAATTTGGTGTGGGAACGTGATAAGGGGAAGGAATAAATATGATTCGGAAAAAAATAAAAGAGTATGTATATAGAGAGTGGGGGAGGGGGTGGGTGGGCAGGGATGTGGGTAAAAATGAAAATTGACCTGTGTCACATATTGGTACAAATTCCCCAATGTTGTGTGTGATTGTGAGCTGTGTATATAATGTACCAATAAAGTTTACTGAATAATGCAAAAAAAAAAGTAGGGCTCTCAATCTTCAGAAAATAATTTGAGTGATGATAAATTCTTTTGTGCATTTGAGATAATTACTGTAAAGAAATAAAAGAGATTGCAAAGATAATAAAATTATTCTTAATGAACACAATATTAAAAAATTTTAGGGAAGAGAAGACAGTTGAAGGAGATCAGAAAGAATACAAAGATTACAAATGCAAAATGGATTCGAGGTGAATTATTATTTGTGACATCTGTCAGTGACACTGAACATTGAAAAGTGTTGTTTGGGTCTTCCAATCTTCCTATCGGTAATTTCCCTGGCAAAGAAAAAATGGAAGCTAACTTGGAGTAGGCATATAAATGAATGTGAGAATGAAAGGAATAAAGAGCAACTATGAGAGTAATTTTGGCTATAAAAAAAGAAAAAAAATAACGGGCAAAATGTCAAGAATTATGTTTTTATGATGAAATAGAACTGGATTTATTTACATACTCACAAAGAAAAGACAGGGAGAAATTCCACATCCATAAGGTGTGGGAAATGATTGATGAACAAGCCCTTGAGAAATTAGAGGAGATAAGATCTGTGCACCCTAGGGAGGGATTAACCATGAACCAGAAAAACGGTTATCTGGATGGTTGGAAAGGAAATGAGAGTTACTGCAGATAACAGAGACAGCTCTTGGAAGAGAAGGAAAGTTGACAATTGTGAGAAAAGAAAATCTGAGCCCTGAGAGAGGTAGAAGGGAACAGCACTCCAACAGCCTGAAAACCAGGGAGGAGTACAGATTCAGGATGAATGTAAATCAGAGGAGAAGTAGGAGCAGCAAGCTGCGATGTAGTTTTTACTTGCCAATCGCAGTTTTCCTCTCCCCCTAATTCTGACCCCACTCTCGTGACAGCTATGTAATGCTGATTAGTCGAGCCTCATAAGCCTTTGACTTCTTTCTCGCCAGTAACCTTTATACTCTTTTCACCTGATCAGGCCTGAAGTATGTTTCATTATCAGCCCACCAGCTCCGTGTGTGACATGAATACTCTCTAAACGTAAATGGGTAAACGAATTGGAGAATCGTGCAGTGGGAGAACGGGAGCATACAGAGGTCAAAAAAGTAGAGCCCTGAAGTTCAGGAAGTCAAAATTTGAGTGGCTACAAGATCTAATTATCTGAATATAAGAGCGGGCATAGGAGATTGTGCAATTATTAGAGAAAGGGAGATCAGCATAATCTCAACAGATCTGTAACAGGGGTGCCATTCACCTGTTGAAGGTTTTATTTTTTTAAAGATAATAGCAGTTAAGTAATACTGAAGTAGATACTAAAAATTTTAAAAAGATGTACGCGAGAAACCTGTGTGAACAGATGACAGGGTGAAACACGGTGACGCATGACACCTAAAACATCACAAGCTTTCAAAATGTATACAAATTTTAAGTTTTGAGGATGGCAACGGAACAGGAGGAAGTTGACCAGGCCCTCAGAAGGAGCAGCCAGCCCAGCACGCGGTGGCCGAGGTCGGGATTCTGGCGAATCTGGTTACAGATAAGACAAGAGGAAAGATTCACAGTACGCTAAGAGGGGATTAAGGAGTTTAAGTTTCAGCAGGCACAGCGTTGAAATAAAATTCACAGCAGGAGTTGTCTTATGTGCTGTATGTTGATAAGATTGTAAGAGAAAGAAAAATAAATGATTGAAAGGGATCTCTGAGGAGGGTGGCTGACACAGGCGGGCGGGGCCTTTGAGCGTTCGTTCCTGTGGAACGGAAGTGCTTCGGGGCGGGTCTGGCTGTGGCTGGGGCTGGGTGGTTTCTAGTGGTTTCAGGTTTAGTCACGGATCAAAGCCCTCAGAAGCCCAGTGAAATCACAAGAGGATATGATATCAAATCTTTTAAGAGTTTCTCTTTAGATAGGTTGAGGAAGAAATCAAAAAGCTAGATAGAATAAGAAAAGGGATCATAGGGTAATGTTCACTTTTATGACTAAAGTGTTTTTCACTGGTTAGGGTGCAGATCCCAGAATTTGAAAACATTTTTCTACATAGTTCAATGCCTGCCGCAAATAATTGCCTATGTCTTCCTAAATTAATCTGAAGTTTTGGGTAAAGCTTACGTTAGTCGGGTGTCTTTCTGTAATACATTTCCTAAAATAAATGCTTCATTTTTGTTCATGTTAAATGGAGATCTCATATTTCATAATTTTCATGGACTGAAAATATCAAAAGGCTATCTGTGGCCGGGCTTGGTGGCTCACGCCTGTAATCCCAGCACTTGGGAGGCAGAGGCAGGAGGATTGCTGAGTACAAGGCTTGCCTGGGCTACATAGTGAACTCAGGGCCAGCCTGAACTACAAAGTGAGATCCTGTCTCAAAAAAAAAAAAAAAAAAAGCTATCTGTGAATAAGAAATATAATTCTACCTTCATTTACTCATAATGCTTTCCATCATTTTTATCTGTGTAAATTCAAATAATATAAATAACCTCACATATTTGGAAGGTAATAAAATGTATTAAGAATTGTTAACTCTACACAGTTTTGCTCATGATCATTTTGATTGCTAGAACTATCACTTCTAGTGTTTTAAAAGGCTTTTGATTTTTGTTATGTGTATACGGATTTACTCATGCACAAATGTAATATCTGTCGATATTTCAGAGGTCTCAGAATCAATACAAATAGACAAATACATGATGTATTATCCTTAACATCTGCATAATCATGTGTATAAGAGGCCAGCTTTAGCAAATGGTATGTGATATCACACTGAGGTCTTCTGCTTCTATCAAATTCCCCCAGAGCACTTTGAAACATCTGGGTGAATCAGCGATTGTTCTGTCTTTCAGTTTGCTAAGAAAAGTCAATTATCTATTAAGTCATCTTCATTTTTTTCCCAGGTTAACCAGGAAACCAGAATTGCCCAAGGAAATGCTTGCATCACACACACCAGGAAGTTTGAACTGCAGCCAGCCCTACAATGAAGACGTTCCAGTATAGCTATTATTCTTGGTTCAGGCAAAGTCCAAAGGGCCTGTCTTCAGTAGCAAGAATACACCAGAGTTCATATTTCAACTCATGGAATTAAAATTTTTGTAGTTCATTTATACTTTTCTTCAAAGAGTTTACACTGTTAGTTCATCCTTTCTCAGTGTTATGAATTTAAAAAGAGTAAGGATAAGAAAAGGCTATCTTGACTTATAACTAGCATTTGTGTGAAATTTAAACAGTAAAGGATGTAATGGTCTCTGAATTTACTGCAATCATTCCATGCTTATCCAAATCTAGTTCCCATCACAATTTAGACTATAAAGATTTGCTTGTACTTCCGCTTTAGTGGTTCAGTTAGAATAATGCCTAAGAAAACCTCTAATTTTCAACCTTAAAAATCAGGCAAAAAAATAGTAAAATCACAGTAAAGTCAAGACAAAATTCAGAGTATACTCTGACAGAAAGAATACTTCTAATGTAACACCTCACCTACTTGACTTAAGAAGTCCTTTGGAGAAAGGAGTCACTAAAGAGACAACTGGCCATGTTCATGAGAATCTTCACTGGAGACTCTTTGTGACTGCTATTCTGTTACTTCAGGTGCTGTTAAGATGGGTAGTATTTCTTTTTTTTAAATTGAATTCTTTATTGATACATTTTATATACAAAGCTTTCAGTTGGTCGAATTGATTGTCATTCTTATTTAAATCTGCTCCAAAGAGAGTGACTAGGCCTCTTCTCAGAATGACATTCTCCTGAAGCAAAGATTGAAATGTGTGATGTATATATGGAGAGAAAAAGAATAAGTGAATGAAATGAATAAAGCACATTGTGCCTTAATGATAGGAAATCTCAATGCATTTTTGTATAACTTGTGTAGTTGCATAAAATTAGATAAAGATGGGAAAAAATCATAAAACAATAAGAATAAAAGATACAATTGGACTCTAATCAGGATTGCTTTGGATTACCATATGTGCTTCCTAACTTCTGATACTACTTTTCCTGTGACTGAACCATAGGAAAATCATGTAAATCAAGGAGAGTCATGACTTTCCCCCATTTCCAAGGGCATAGTTACTGGTTCTGGGTAGGCAGTTAGGACAAGCCACACTGAAAAGTACAGAGCTTCGAGCATCCTGCTTTCACCCTATAGAGTCACAGGCATAGCCAGACTGAAGTGACTTGTGTCACTTTAAGACTTGTGTGTCACTGGGGAGGGTAGAAACAAGAATGATGTCCCAACCTCAGAGCAACATGCTGAGTCCTGAAGTGTGGAGGTTCAGACATCTTCTTGAAGGTCACTTTGGACCTTCTCCTTGTCTTCTGTCAGTTCCCTCCAAAGCTTTTAGCCACAGAAGCCATTGAAGAACTAGGACATGAGACAGGTATGGGGGAATTCTTATGTGCCTTCTTATGGGTGAATATCGTCATCAGTCTAGTACAGCAGGATTGTCATGAAAGATGAAGACTCCTCTGATATGTACATTAAAGGTCTGTTTCAACAATTGTATTAAAACGTTCAAGGCAGGGGAATGGGAAAAAGTGAGAATCAAGATGTGTCATGTACTGGTACAAACCTTCAGTGTTGAATGTGATCATAATGTCTACATAATATGCCCCAGTAAAATCAATTAAAAGTAAAATAAAATAAAATAAAATGTTGTTCATTTATTCAACACAAGTACAGAACTGCAGGGCTGGCGGGACATCTTTCTGATGTTTCCTATATCAATATCAGCCAACAGAACCTTTCCAATAATGTATAAATGAATAACCATTTACAAATCTTTAGTGACCATGAACTCAAAATCTCAATAGGCAGGATATTATTGTGTTTTTAGACATGCCATAAATTATTTTTGTTCAACTGTGTTTCTTTGTAACTTGATCTTAATTCTAAATCCACTAATGAATAATATTTTTTAAAAAACTTTGCTTGAAATATTACTATTTTCCTGAAATCATTAAATGTGTCTGAGAGTGCTTATTAAATAGTTTGGTAATACTTTTATGTTGATCAAGATTTGAGAAAAACTGAATCATTTTTTTTGAAATTTTGAAAATATGTGAAAGTCAGCACTGAAAAAGCTGATCCTAAAGTGAATTCTCATCTAAGCCTAGATTTTTATTATACTTCATGTATCAGAAATTAACTTAGTATTGATATCCTTTAATATAGGTGCTCATATTTATTGTCTATTGTGTATCTATCAAAATAAATTTTAAAAGCCAAGAATTTAGTTCACCTACATATTTATTCTAAAATACAAGAACAGGAAGGAGGCAGTGCAGCTACGTGTACTAGTTAAAGAAAATTACAGGAGATGATAATGGGAAAATAGGAAGTGAAGCAGGGGGACAGTATCAATGGAAGAGAACAATAGCACAATGAAATTTTCATTTTTACAAAAGAAAAGAAAAAAGAGGAAGGAGAAGGAAGGAAGAAAGAGATAAGAAGCAAGGAAGATGGAGACAGAGAGAGAGAGAAAGAGCATAAACTCATTTGTGTCCCTCAGGAACACAATGGGGAAGTGTTTTTTGTTTTTTTGGTTTTTGTTTTTTGTTTTTGAGACAGGGTCTCGCTTTGTAGTTCAGGCTGGCCCTGAGCTCCCTATGTCGCTTAGGCAAGCCTTGAACTCAGCAATTCTCCTGCCTCTGCCTCCCGAGTGCTGGGATGACAGGCATGAGCCACCATACCCAGCACTGTGGTATGTGGTATTGATTGCTGGTGGGCGTGAGTCTCTAGGCCCGGCACTGTATGTGGTCACTGGGATCAAACTCAGCACCTTGGGCTTGCGAGGCAGGCACCAGAACCATCGAGCTAAATCTCCGGCCCTGATGGAGAAGATTTTTAACAAATGTGGGAAAGTTCAGGAAATGTCAGAGAGGATCTATTTGTTCTGAGCAATGAAGGATGAACTAGCTGAGAAGATGCGGGAGTGGCAGAGGGACGGGGGCAGGAAGTATGCAGTACTGAGGCCAGTTTCAAGATTTGCCAGTAAGTCAGCATGGCTTTAAAATCAGGGTGTGTTTTGCAATATCAGGAGATGATACTTCAAAAGCAGTAAGCATGAGCTCAGGACGGGTTCTAGATATCCACTCTAGAACTCACAACAAACCAGCAAATAGGACAAAGTAGAGACATAGATGCCAGTCTTGGAAAATGACTGCTGTTAAGATGAATATGGTAAACTGTAAAGGATCAAGACTACAGGAGAAAAGGGGAAAAAAACATGTGGGCTTATTATAAACATTTAATGAGAAAAGTTGGGTGGAGGGGAGAGAGATTGGGGGAAAGAGGATGAAAAGCAGGCATTAAAATATGTACATTTAACAACTCTCCACGAAGAATATTAATATTCAGTACTAAAAACATGTACTAATACAAAATCAAGTAGCTAAAAATGCCTAAGAATTAATAAAGGAAGTTGATCTAACCAGAGAAAAATAGCAGTTGGGTTCCAGAGTTATTTGAGGGGGACACTCACAAAAATGTATGTTTGTTAGATTGTGAGCTTCATAAGAACAAAGATTATTGAGCATTTTATTAACTGGTCTCATCTCCAGGGTCTAAAAAAATTCTGTGATTTATAGGAAACTTTGTAAGATACTTGTTGAATGACTATGTAGATGGATTCACATTTTTGTTTACTAAAATGATATTTATTCCCATCTATGTATGAGATAATTTTTTTTTTTTGAGACAGGGTCTCGCTTTGTAGTTCAGGCAGGCTCTGAGCTCACTATGTAGCCCAGGCAAGCCTGGAACTCAGCAATCCTCCTGTCTCTGCCTCCTGAGTGCTGGGATTACAGGCGTGAGCCACCACGCCCAGCTTGTATGAGATAATTTTTAAGTATTGGAAATACAATGTTGAAGAGATTAAGTTTTATCGATCTCTGTTAGTATATATTCATCATCATCTTCCTTCCATCCATCCATCCATGTTTCTGTTAACTGTGTGTCAATTTTTTAAATATGTATCATGGGAAAACAGTTATTTAGAGCCCAAGTTCATCTCATTTAGAGGCAGGCACTGGAGAAAATGAGGGAGACACTCTTTGGAAATTCAACATAAAACTAAGAACTGGAAAGAAGAATACTACTTTTTCTGTGTAACAAAACCCACTGGAAATGAGCAGATATCTAGCAAATTGAATAACACCAGAGGAAGTGGTATTCAATGCAATTTTTTAGAGTTGGAAAAGATAAATGACTGACAAATGTTGCTGTCTCAGTGCCTGAGAAGCTTTCCTAATGTGATAGCTAATATTCTATTTTGAAGGTGGATTTCCATTTGCAGTTTTGTTACCTAAGTTCTCTACATAACTTCTGATGAATCTACTTTGTGAAAATTAAGACAGAAAAGAAGGACTAAGTAAAATAAGTTACAATGTACATCTGAGTTATCAGGAAAGAGAGGACAGTTATGAGAGGAGACAAAATCATTACAGGTAATTCATCTTTTTAAAACTCCAAGTTTGCAAATAATCTTGTGGAGATTGATGAGTTTTCCAAAAACAAGCAAGCTGGTAAGAATTTTTCCGAGTTATATTTAACTCCTACTAGAAAAATTAATTTCAACTAATACTTAAGTTGTATATTTCAGTTGTTTCATTAGAGGTGATTTGGGTATCTGTACGTGTGCATGATGGGTACTGGTAATGAGTGAGTGATTCATATGGTGGCAAGAGAGAGTTCTGTCCAGTCAGTTCCAGTGGCTCTTACTCAAAAGAAATACAGAATGATACTGGTTCATAAAATACAAAGATAATCACAACTGTGTGACAGGTGATGTTCCACTAAACCAGTCAAGATTCAAGAATCCAGTCCTGTTCAGGCACAATCCAGGGATGATTACTACAATTTCCTTCCCAACATCCTGTGTGTTGAAACTACTCCCCTAAATTAGACTCTGGTTATAAGCCACAGTAACTCTGTCAGAAGCAATGTGACCGCAATCTTTATGGACACACACAACTACAGACATCCACAGAAAGCCATTCTGTAAGCTGCCGTAAGTGGAGTTTGAAGACATTCACCAGTGTAGCTGTGCACCTGAGACAGTGTTTTAAATACAGCAGCACATGTACTGAAAGAAGGGGAAGCAGTAATAAGGCTGATTCAGAAGAACTCCCTGTAACTCAGAGCAGATTATCAACATGAATGGATATCGCACTAGCGTCTCTTTTTCCTTTTGTTCATGAATAGTTACATAATAAGGTATATTGGCACTCTGTTAGATATATAGCCTGGAAATATTTTTTTCCCATGGTGTTTGTTGCTTTCTCAGTTTTGTTGATTATTTTCTTTGCCTTAGAGAATGTTTTTAGCTTGATGCAGTGCTTGGTTTTGTTTGGAAATTTCTCACAATACATGGTCCAGTTCCAATTAGTGGTTTCACTTTTCAATAAACTGATTGCTTTGAAGAGTTTTTACTTATCAATGAGGTAGAGGAGACCCAGTTTCAAATATTCGTGTGCTGGAGACTAGACAACATAAAATAAGCAGAAAGTCATGAAGTCCATTAAAATGCCTGAGCAAGCTAAGAGCCATTGTGATGCTATGACTCTGTTGAACCAATTTCTTTGCCAGACAACTAAGCAAAAGGAGTTCTACATCCTCCGTTTCAAATCCCATAGCTTTTTCTAAAATACATTTCTTGTATGTGTCCCTGTGTTCTCACTGTCATATTCCTGACTATACTTAAAGGGTTTCCTGATGCATTGCCTCATTCGTGCCATCTTTGCCAAACTCTTTGACTTGTTTCTACCTCCATGAATCCCATTTCTCTCAGGTTCAATCTCAATTCCTTTCTCTCCAGAAGCTTTTCTTACACTTTCATGGGTGTTGTCTCTCTTTCAACAGGTTGGTTTCTTGGTGGTGCTAGTTACAGATCGCATTATGTCATTTTCCTTCTTTGATTTGGCATGTTGTGTTACATGGAATTCTCTAAAATACAGAAGACCTTGCATTCCTCATTGTGAATAAACAAGAGGTATTTGTGGCTGGAGTAATCGAAGAAACAAGCTGAGGGATTTTAAGTTTGATCTAGATTATTGATGGGTGGGACAACGTGTTTGAGTTTGTCAGTGGTCCCAAGGAAGGGCATCCCTAAACATAATGTAAAGATGACCACACCTACCTTCCAGGGTTGCTCCAGAGATGAGCTGCGATTATTTAGCAAAGCTCTGGAATATATTTGAAAATGTCAAAGATAACCCTTTAAATTCAAAAAATACAGAGGGTAGAAAATAAAACCCATTTATTGGTGCAGATATATAGATCATATTAAAAGATGGGTGAAGTGAGATTTGTTTGAAACGTTTCAGAGATCATTTATTTGTGCTTCCCATGGTCTGAAAGGCCTCACTCCCCTGCCTGGGCCCTCTTTGCAGATGGCTGAAATGACAGGATGTCTGAGGAGACCAGACCAGTCCCCCCCCCTCTCTCTCTCCTTTCCTTCTCCATTGGTGTCATCTAGGCCAGTATTTCAGTCGAACGGCAATAAAACAGTTCATTTGCTCTGGGCTCAGAACCCACACAACATGGTTTCCACTCACTATGATGTTCAGAGGAAATCCTAACACAGGACCTGATTCTAGGGCGGCCATTTGTACTCTGCGGAATAGAGGAGAGCAGATGTAGGGCTGGGGAGGGGGGAACACGGAAAAGTAGTGAGTAAAATAGGAGCTAGGTGGAACCCAGCTACACAAAGTGTTCAAAGTAGGCATGCACTACAGGAAAGAGAAGATCTAAGGAAGGAAAATTAACATAAAGGTTAACTACTTCATAAGATGAGAAGATGGACAGAAAGCTGAGAAAAGCAGTGATCGGGTTAAAGCTGGGAAGAATGGAAAAGGCTACTGTGTTCAATAATGTTTTGAGTGAGAATGGAAATGACAGAAGTCATAGCTCGGGTACCCGAGGAGGTAAGTGGTGAGCACATAAGTCATCACCCAAACTTAGATTTCGGAAAGGAAACCCTGATGTTAACTATTACACAGCAGGAAAACAGGAGCAAGACCAGGAAGAATGGACTGTGACCTTACGAAGAAGGTAAAAGAAAATTGTTGCAACCTAAAGTGTAGAAGACCATAATGAGTCCAATTTTCGCCTAAGTGTGAGCCCAACAGGCCACGCAAGTGAAATGCCTATGGACAGAAAAAGCAAGAGAACTCTAAAGAGCTTAAGACGTGCACTGCTGGGAGGTAATAATAGTAATCACACAATACATTTACATGCTGCGTGGTGATTAAAATGCTTTCCCAGGCCCTGCCTCATTTTATCCGCACGAGGCTCCTCCAGGTGGAGAGGGCGGCTATTATTGCCTTTATGTGGGGAGGAAAGGTGGCGTGCAGGAGAAAGTGTGCTCCCCCACCATGCACTGATACGGCTCTGGGGGGCCAGTGACCCCACTGTGTCCCTAGGTTACATGACTTTCTAAAGCACCATTTTCAAAAAAGCATAAAAGAAAAATTATAGAATTAAGTAACTATGAGGTATACAGTTTATGTTTCATGTATAAGGATATTTTAGTCTAGTAGTTAGTATATACTACCTGCGAAAATTCTTCTCGCCCCTCTACATTTTGGAGATGAGACTGAAGTTCAGTAGGCGGGGCGGCCAGGTAATGACCTAAGTCTCCGGTCTAGTGCTCTGTCCTCTCTCTAAGCCATTTCTCCTTTTGGTTGATGAAGCAGTAAGACTGAGCAAGTTCTCAAAGGAAGTAAATATGTCCGGGATCAAAGAGAACCTTCTGGAAAGCATTCTCAAAAATTATTTAAAGGGGGCTGAAGATTTAGCTCAGTGGTTCCGGCACCTGCCTCACAAGCGCAAGGTCCTGAGTTCGATCCTGGTAACCACATACAATGCTGGGCGTGGAGACTCATGCCCACCAGCCATCAATACCACATACCACAGTGCCGGGCGTGGTGGCTCACGCCTGTCATCCCAGCACTCGGGAGGCAGAGGCAGGAGGATTGCTGAGTTAGAGGCTTGCCTGGGCTACATAGTGAGCTCAGAGCCAGCCTGAACTACAAAGCGAGACCCTGTCTAAAAAAAAAAAAAAAAAAAAAAAAAAAAAAAAAAAAAAAAAAAAAAAAAAAAAAAAAAAAAAAAAAAAAAAAAAAAAAAAAAAAAAAAAAAAAAAAAAAAAAAAAAAAAAAAAAAAGACTTAAAGGAAATAATACAGTGACAAGATTCCTGAAATAAACGTGGGCATTGTTCCGATCGCACCGTTTTTGTGACTTTGAAGCCAGAGAAGACGATTCAGGGGACACAGAGCATGGTGTGAATGGAAGCTCAAAAGTAGAAAAGGACAGGCCTGCATTTCCCTGGGGATGACAGACTAGAGGACAACGAGGAACGCTGGGTGCGGGGAGGGCGAGCGGGAGGGGCAGAGGAGCCCCGGGCAGAGGCGGGCAGATGAAGTCTGGGGACTGGACGGGGGTGAAGCAAGACTCTGCGTCAGGCCAGACTGAGGTGAGGACGAGGCGGCCGGAGAGTCCCACATCCTTGGCTTCAGTGCTCTCTGTGACCCGTTCAGCCTCGCACTTCGGATTCTAACCAGGAAGAGGATAGAGGAGAGGTTGAACAGTACCATACGGGGTCTCCAGCGCTTCTACGAATATCCGTCGCCAATAAGTTCCATTGCTGTAGGAATCATTTTCCTCAAAGTGAAACTGATTCATATCCCCGTCCCTCCCTGTACCCTTCACAATTTTCCCTTTTAGTCCCTATGGTCTCTGCCTACAACGATCTTACTTGGGTTTGTTTTTGCTGCTTATGTGTTGGGCCAGCTCTCTCTCAGCTGCAATTTGTACTTTTATTCTCTTTTATAATACCATATCTGATGGTTTCTCAGAATCTATTTGGCCAATTTATTTCTGCCCAATCTATAGCCACAGTCAACCTTGTTATTCAGTGTGGGGCGTTCATTCTTTGATGAAAACATTGTTTGTCCTACATGATAAAATGTCTGACGCATCTTTAGTGTTGTAAAAGTTTCAGCCTTTTTGTTGCAGTCATGCCATATTATGATTTACTGCTTCCTAGCAGTTTTATTAGCTATTTCTACAGCAAATTCTCAACTTTGCAGTCTCACAATCTGAACACGATGCAGACTACATCTTGGCCTCTCTTAAGGATATTTTCTTTGCATCATATTTTATCTGCAACAGTGCCTTAATGGACAGCATTTGTCCACTAAATAAATATTTTCTTGAAAATAATGTCACTAAAAAGAATGGTAAAAACACAGAACTTGCTTAATAGCTAAAACACACACTCAGTAGCTGAGCTTTTAATTCTCCCTAGGTGCGTTCTTTGCATTATGCTTTGGTTGTTAATATCTCCCTATCTTAATTCATCAAGTACTCATAAGATCAATATACACTTTTTTTCTTAGGAAATACTTTATCACTGTTATAGTTACAAAGATCAGCTAGTGAAAAGAGTGATGAACAGTCTCAACATTCAGCTGATTTTGCTGTTGCTTTTAAATTCTTCGGAGAAGGTAGGGCCCTCTCACCACCCACTCTTTTTTTTTTTTTTTTTTTTTTTTGAGACAGGGTCTCGCTTTGTAGTTCAGGCTGTCCCTGAGCTCACTATGTAACCCAGGTAAGCCTCGAACTCAGCAATCCTCCTGCCTCTGCCTCCCGAGTGCTGGGATTACAAACATGAACCACCACGCCCAGCACCACCCACTGTTAACACAGTGCTGCACAGCCCTGAGTATCAGCCTCCATGGGACACAGATGAGTACAGAGTAAGTGCAAGGAGTGAATCTGAGGTCAGACAGGTCACGGATGATCCACGTATTTATACATTCATATTTCTGCTGACTCTTCTGGTCCTAAAATCTAGGCCCCTGAGTCTGACACTTAGGGGGAAGGACATGTATTTTTCTGAGCTCCTGGCGCTCTAGCTGTAGGAAACATGCCAAGATTATTTTTGGTGTTTTAGGCTAAGTGCATCACAGATAGGGCTCTTATCCCTCAGAACAGGGAGGGAGTGGGAAAATCTGTGCACGTACTTGGCTATACTGAGTCAGGCCACATTTGACATCGGCCCTTGGACCCTCAAGCCCATCTGAGAGTTTATCATTTCCGTGTGCCTCAGTCCATAGAAACTGGGCCAGCAGGAGAGAACCTGGCTCCTCTTCTCCAGAGATCCACTGATATATAAATCTTCTCACTGTTTCATTCTGTTTTATCCTCATAGAATAAAATCATTTTAAAATCTTTTCTTAAATTGAATTCTTTATTGGTACATTTTGTATACAGTTCACAATTACACTCAACATTGGGGATTTTGTACCAGTATATGACACAAGTTAATTACTTTTTTTTTTTTTCTTGAGACAGGGTCTCGCTTTGTAGTTCAGGCTGACTCTGAGCTCACTACGTAGCCCAGGCAAGCCTCAAACTCAGCAATCCTCCTGTCTCTGCCTCCCGAGTGCTGGGATGACAGGCATGAGCCACCATTCCCGGCACTGTGGTATGTGGTATTGATTGCTGGTGGGTGTGAGTCTCCACGCCCAGCATTGTATGTGGTACCGGGGATCAAACTCAGGACCTTGCGCCTGTGAGGCAGGCGCCAGAAACGCTGAGCTAACCCTCCGGCCCCACAAGTTCATTCTTATTTTTAACCCATATCCCTACCCACCCACCTACAATCCCCCACCTCTTATATACATGCTATTTCTTTTACTTTTCTGAATCATATTTATTCTTTCCCCTCATTATGTTCCCCCACCACATTCCCTTTGAATATTTCCTATTTTATAAAATCTATCATACATTCTAAAACTCATTTACATCTACAGGTTCTCATATGAGCAAAAAGATATGGTATTTACATATGTGTGATCTATTTATTTCACTTACTAGTGTGTCCACAAGGTGTATCCATTTGCACATAAATAAATGAAACTTGTCATTCTTTATGGCAGAGTAGTACTCCATTTCATTTTATGATCTTTAGTGTGTTGAAATCTTGGCCCCCAAATGGCTGAACAAAGTCTTCTTGAAATTGGTACTTTTTAGACTCAAAAGCCAATGTCTTTACACTTCTGAGTTCCATTGTTTTATCTCTTTCCTATGGAAGGAAAGAGATGATATGAACTAATACTGCCAGCATATTGGTACTTGATCACTCTTCAAATATGTAGTATCAGTATTAAATCTGAATTCCTTATTTCTCTTTATAAGCTATGTGCTCAAGTCATGCAACTTTGAAATTACTGTTCTTTTAGTTCAATTATGTTAATAACAAAGTCTACACAGTCCACATTGCACGGTAGCTCTTAGCAGAAACAGAACCTTGAACAATGGTTTAGATTATGTCAAGAATTTTTATAAAGGAAAATGATTATTGGCCTGTATTTTGTAAACTGAAAAAGAATCAGACTTTTGAAACAACCTTGAACGTGTGTTTTAGGTAATATTATATCATAATAATTTATTTTTCCTTCCTCATATTTTCTTCCTTTGTGGGATCCTCACTCTACCATGCAGTTAGCTATGTACTTCACTGAGTTTATAGCAAAATCAAGGAAAAAAATAAGCTAGAAGAGTTTCACTTTTGTTGTAGTTTGCTTTTGAAAACTTTGTTGAAATTGTAAATTTTATAAAATGGAGAAGAAGGGGGTTGTGGGGGTGACATTAAAAATAGTCTATAGGGAAAAGCAGTAATCTTATCCACTGTGTCAGTAGTGGGGAGTTGTTAGGTCAACAGATCAAGTTTCTGGTTTTAACTATTGGAAATAATGGCAGAAATCAACTTAACAAGGTATGCCTTGGTATTTTTCCACCAACGACTCTAATATGCAGCCAAGTTTGCAGCCTGCTGATCACAAGGATTCAAGAACAAGATAGTCAGAAGGTGGTCAACTATGACAGAGAAATGGCACACCTGTGTAGTCTCAGAAAGCCAGGGTGACAGTGCAATGAACAGTTTCACAGATACGGACTGATGATCTTGGATTGTTCTTGCAAACTCACCACCTCAAATACTGCTAAGTCTGACATAAGATCCCAACCACTGGATAATATGTGAGAAAGTATACAACAAGTTGAATTTTGGTAAAATTTAGAAAAATAAAGACATGTTCCTTTCATGCCTAGATGTGTGGTATGAGATTAACATTCCTCACGCATCTTAAAATTCATGAAACATCATTAAACTTTCTCTTGGTGCAATAGAGAAAATATTTCAGCCAAATAGGAGATGTAGAAACAACTTTTCAAAAATATACTTTGGTTGATGAAAGACTAAGAACCAGACTTGTTAGTTCTAGATTTTTTTGATACACAATTACCATCTAATATTATGTCATTGTTCCACCAGCTGTTATACCTTTGTACTCTCTGAACTCTGGCCAGCAGAATGACACGCCTAATTTAGTAGAAGCCCATCCTTGTAAATTAATTACATCTGGGTGAGTACAAAGGAAGACAAATGATCCCATGCAACCTTTAAGCATGTATTTTGCATGATATTTTTCCTACTTATTTGACTATGTAAGATAAATTTGTCCTTTTTGATGCAACTAATATTAACCAGGGAAATAAATATTAGGAAAACTCCACTTAAATCACTGTTTTCCCTTTTTATTGCTATGATGTGAACATGTTTGCATTAATGTGATTCTTATCATTTAAATACCACTGATGGTTTCAATACAGTGGTAGGGAAAATGCTAAACATTTTGAATATCTGAGGATACATATATTGGTGGTTTGTAGAACTGAGCAAAGTTTTGACATCAAGAGGTCACCATGAATTATTGATCATTTAAAGTCAGAATTAGAGAGTGAGCTTTTGAGGACAGAAATTCATTCTAAATCGATAGATTATCATTATGATATGTAACTTTTGTTTTATTATTTTCCTGTAAGGATAAACACACAATAAATATTTTATGAACAAATTAATTTTTTCTATTATATACTGTAAATTACATATATCATAAGATACAATACTATGTGAGGAATAAAATTACATATATAAGCATTAAGTCACAAAACACCAGAGTTCTGCCAAACCAGCCCATAGGAGAAATTCTCCTCACAAACATTTTCTACCCATTCCCAACCAGTTGCCCCCACACCACTTTGAAGCTGCACATTGGTATATACACGTGGGAAGTTAAGAATTGAGAAAATAATCCATATAATTAAAGCGACATAAAATATTTTTGCTATGACCCATTTGTTTATGTAAGAATAAAAAGGAGGTATTTATTTAAACCTGCCTAATTGCCTGAAGGATCATCTTGATTTTTTTCCTTTTGATTAGGATGTTTTGACCTGTACAGTGACTAAAGAATAAAACAAGGAAGAGAAATCATTTCCTTAACACCCAAATCTAAATTCTCTAATCATGATGTGTATCCTTCTTGGTGAGAATTTGTGAATAGTTTTGTACTGATGTGCCTTATCAGGTGCTCAGAGATAGAAATCATAAGCTATGAAAGCATATTTGCATTTACAAATTATTTTTTTCTGCATGTGATTCCAAGCAAGTTTAACTGTTGCACTGAGGAGTTAGAAACCATCTTCATATGTGACCTTAGAGAAATCAGAGCTTCTTTTTTTTGAAAGTAGTGAAGCTTTAATGTGTCTCCTAAAGAAATAAAAAAAGAAAAACACCTCTCCATTGAACACAAATTTCCACATTTTTCCATTTGGGTAAATTCAAACAGAAATCATTATTTGATATAAGAAGTTTCTCAGTATGACTGTTCAAAATTATCACAATTCAACTGTTGTTAGGTTTATAAAATAATTTAGAGAAAAAATAACAGGTTATATTTTATTGCTATGAACTATCAATTGCAATTTTATATGTCTTACCAGAAAATGTATGATAGGAAGGAATAGTCCATCATCATGTACTTTTTAATGATTAAGAGTATTCTTGATTTTAGATCACATAAATTGGAGTGTGTTGATTCCAATAAATAGTAAATGCCTCTATACACAAGAGATCAGACTATCCAAGTAGATCATTTACATTTTCACCTGGGGTATGAATTACAATTTTCATCTCATTTTAAGTCTAGCTGTGAAGTTCCCCTGCATGAAATACTTACAGTTACAGTTACTGGAAGGACTTTAAAAATGAATTGACCATAATCCATAGCTAGTGTGCAAAGCAGGCACTAGACATAACTGGTGGAGGTCTTCCTCAGCACTGTCAGGTCCTTCTGCCTCTCTTTGGGTGGCACACAGTGCGCAGGGCCTGGGTATCTGGGCCATGGCTTCCTTCTGTTGCAGCAGCAGAAGCCGCAGAGCAAACCCCCTCCAATGAAGAGGACAGCACTGCTTGCCCAGCCCAGGAACAGGGCTGCTCCCAGCTCTCGTTTCTGACCGACGGGGATGTCTGGGCTGTAGAATTCCCTGATGATGATATTGGCTGTCCAGCACACTGGGATCAGGACAAAGATGCCTGTCAGGATAAAGAGGACTCCGGAAGTTCCCAGAAGGTATGCTTTGACCCTCTCATCGGAACCTGTGCACTGGACCTGCTTCATGCCACAGATGCCAATGATTAGAGCGACGAAGGACAGAGCAACAGCCACACACATGAGGGCTCGTGCGGTTTCCACAGCAGGTGGGAGAGCCAGCATGGAAGTGTAGAACTTGCACTGCAGCCTGACCCTGGCCTGTCGGACACAGTTCATCCAGAGGCCTTCCCAGAGCCTCTCAAAGATAATGATGTTGCTGCCAATAAAGGCTGATACTCTCCACTGAGGCAGAAGGGTTGTGGCAAGGGTCCCGACCATGCCCAGAAATCCAAGAGCCAGCCCAGCAGTTTGCAGGGGATAAAATGCCATCGCCTTTTCTTTGAAGAACAATCCAACCCAGAGTGGCAGAAGATGCTTAAGAGGTTGAGTATGGAGGGTTCTTTGAGGCTAGAGCAGTCTCTGATGATGATCTTCACGTCTTCTGCCCATAATGTTTTAGACCAAGTCAAAAACCGTGACTGAACTTGGCCTAACTAGAAGGACCTGCCTGTAAATGTGCGTTGTTGTGGTATCCATATGTTTCCCGGTGTGGGGATTATTCACTAGTCATGTAAATTGCTGCCCAGCCAATGAAAAGCAGCCAGAGGCGTGTCAAGAAATACTGGATTCAACTTTAGTGTTTCTCATATTATTATTGTCTTAGCAATGCTGTAATTAAATGTCAAAGCTTCCATTGTGGGTAGCTAATTACAGAGCTGAAAACTTCCTGTCTACAATTCATGTTGATAGGGAAGTATAAATATACGTGGTAAACCACAACTAAAAATCATGCCACAAAGCCTCCAGTCCTTTAGCCAGCAATTGTAAAAACACTTTGAACTTGAGACTATTACTTTCTTCTAGTGCAAAACACTTTTTCTTAATATGAATAATCAACTCTGGCTTTAATTAAGACTTCAGGATAGAGAACAATATTTAGGCATTAAATTCAAGTTTTCTACAAAAACTATTGATACTTAGGAGGAGTCCTAAGCAGAAATTCAAATTTCACAGTTCATTCTTCAACTCCATTAAAGAGCACTGAAAAGCACACCTCATAATCGACTTGGATTCACTTGCAATTATTCTATGAGTGGTTAGGCAACATTTCTCCCTCTTTTGAAACATAGTTAGCATGTAAACTTTCATTAAATGTTTTTTTCAGTGATAGCTTGCATATGTCACATTTATGGAAACTAAAAGCATATTTAGTTTTATAGAACAACATAAAAGGTCTTTTGGATTTGCTTGTGAAATATCTTCAAATTCAGATAATAGAAAACCTTTTAGAGCTGGAAGATGTATTCAAGAACACTGCACTTATATTTTACTTGCAAGGGGTGGAACGTGAGAACCAAAGTGTGGCCAAGATTCACCATGTGGGAAGTGGCACAAAGCCCACACACAAATCTGGCTTCTAAATCACTGTTTACCCTTCTCTTCGGGATCATTCAGATTTAAAAAGAAAAAGAAAGCCTATGTATATAGATGGGGTATTGTAGGGTGGGTAGGGATATGGGTCAAAATGAGAATTAACTCATGTCATGTACTGGTACAAATTCCCCAATGTTGAGTGTGATTGTGAGCTGTATATAAAATGTACCAATAAAGAATTCATTTTTAAAAAAGATAGGAGAAAGAAAATCTTTTTAAAAAGGTTTTCGTACTGAGATGAAAATCAACACTACTCTTCCATAGTTTTTAAGATAGTTTTCAATGCAAGGAAAATTTAACTGAGAACATTTCAGAATTCAAGAGTGATATTGAATACTTGACTGCTCCTTTTTTAACTTTGAACATGAGCGAAGGCTTAGTGTGGGATGCAGACTTTTTACTTTTGCTTCCATATCCCAAAAGAATGTATTTTAAGGATAAAAAACTGTTGAGAAGACAATGTACCCAGAATTCTTTATCTGGAAGATACTGCAGTTGGCAAGTTCTCTCTTTCATGTAAGCTCTCGCCAATGAATTGAAAGGTGGTCTAATATCACTCACATTTAAAGAGCCTATTAAGTGAGTTAAGAAATATAGCAACCGTTGAGTTTTCCAGATAGTCTAGGGACTTCCGCTCTAAGAAATATGAATCATGGAGGAAATACATGACTTCTACATACCTCATGGTTTCCCAACACCAGCCAGGATGAGGGGTTTTCAGGGCTCTTTGTTTTGAGTGCCTGAGACACCGTGGGCTTAACCATTTCCACCCTTCAGGATTTTCCGCTGTTACTCTGACTTATGACTTCTGGCTCCTCTTCTTCATTCTTGGCCCTTTTCCTCTTCCTGTCTCCTTTTCAATGCTGTCATCCCTTTGTATGAACAGTTTAGAGTTTAGTGCTCCTTTCCATTTGTTTGATTTTCTTCCAGCTAGAACATCTGGTCTGTACTACAAGTATACAAAATTGAGAGCCTATGTTTATGTACAATATGGAGTCTGAACATAAGAAAAAACCAAGGAAAATAAGTAATGTAGGAGCCTTTACTTTTCCTCTTCCAGCCAAAGCCAGTTGGCAATGCTACCTTTACTCTTTCTCTTTAACAAGCACGAGAAAAAAGTGGTTTCCCCTCCAACTCTTCTTTGCTTCTAATCCTTTTACTTTCACTTTAGGCCTTTATTCAGTTGACCATCTCTCCCTTTCCTGACACCTGTGTTCTCTCCTTTCTTAGTTGTCCTTGAGAAAGTGAAAATACTCCTTCATCACCTTCCATTTAAAAATCCTGTGCATATGGCCAGAGGGTTAGCTCAGTGGTTCCGGCGCCTGCCTCGCAAGCGCAAGGTCCGGAGTTCGATTCCCGTAACCACATACAATGCTGGGCGTGGTTAGTCATGCCCACCAACAATCAATACCGCTATACCACAGTGCCGGGTGTGGTGGCTCATGCCTGTAATCCCAGCACTCCGGAGGCAGAGGCAGGAGGATTGCTGAATTCGAGGCTTGCCTAGGCTACATAGTGAGCTCAGAGCCAGCCTGAACTATAAAACGAGACCCTGTCTCAAAAAAAAAAAAAATCCTGTGCATATATTCACTAAGGATATGCTGCATCTTTACTTATTTTTTAGCCCATTCACATTTTCCAAAACACTACACTTTTTTTAGATGCCTTCCATTACCATGCTGCTACTAAAATCTTCCTAAAAGGGTTATACACTTCTTAGAAATCCTTTTAATACTAAAGGATACTACATGGTTTTCGGTTATTGTTCCTTGCTGTAAAGATGACAGTTGAGGACAAATCACTATCTTCTTATGAGGCAGGACAGATCATGTGCTTTGGTGGGAAGCTTGGTCTTGGCATGATGGCTTGGCCATCCATTTTGAGAGTATTTTGAATCGCTCAAAATTGTCTTTTTTATACAATCAGAATAATAATGCCAACTTGGGCTGCTCTGAAGATTAAATTTATGGAATGCGTGCATATTTGAACCTAATCCAACATCTATGATAGGTTTTTTTGTTTTGTTTTCTAGTTTTTGTCTGAATTGTTTTGGTTATATTAACATGCTCACTACTTCTATATGGGCTCACAGATTCTTCTTTTAATAGGTATCTGAGCCATTTATTCCTTTCACCCAGGGTCCCATGCATACCTCTGTATTCCTGTCACTTCTTATGCTCTCTAAGAAGTTTCATGGAAGCCACCACCTCTCTTACTTCCTGTCACTCTTCCACCATCAGCCTCCTTTAGGTGCTGTTGGAAAGGCATTTACTCAAAGCATTTCCATCCGGGGGGACAGGCCACATCCACCAATTGATCAATTTGATATGATACATTCAATGTGAGATTCCCCAGCTGTGAGTTAGGCCAGAGGGTAATTTCAGCTCCAGAACTTGCTTTGGAGTCAGCCGAGGCCTTCATGGTGTTTGCACAACTTGACTTCTATCCTTGTTCAATTTGTTCTTTGTTTTCCTTTTTTCAAAAGTGAATCCCAGAAAAAGTAACTCATTGATTTCTGCCTTATAGTTCACCAGAGAGCTTAACAACTTCTGGACACTGCATTCTAACTTATTAAATAAGGTTCTTATTCTAAAATTTAGCTTTTCACTATTCTCGTCTGAATTTCCTGGCCTCTGACCATACGCTTTTCTGATCATGTTTCATTGGGGAAATCACAAAGACCTTATTGAATCTAAACCTGATCATGTCATCACTTCACTCCAAAATTAAATAAATATACTTTTGCTAAAATAAAATAAATATACTTTTGCTACACACACACACACACACACACACACACACACACACACACTCCTTCATTCTGGCCCCTGCTCAATTGTAAAACGTATTGCCATGACTATGCCATGTCCTCACAGAGCTTACTTTTTAGTAAATGCCGTAAACATTAAACACATCATTACCACAGTAAGTGGCATTAAAATTTTAAATACAATGATGGACTTAAAAGTGTGATAAAAATGAAGTACAAACAGAAATGATCGCAGCCTTAACTACACGTTGAAGAAATCATTAATAGAAATTAGCCAGATAATCAGGCACAGAGTGGAATAAATAGCCTCCCAGCAGGGAGCCAGTCTGAGTGCGGGCACTGAGACCAGTCAGAGCCGCCTTGTAAAGGAAGACCTTGCACAAGACAGGAGTGAAGACCGAGATGGGCATCCAGTTGGGCATCAAATGTAGGCAGGTAATGAATACAGAGGGCATGTGAACAATTGATGATCTCCTAAGTTCGATGCAAAGCTGGAATTTATACGATGAAGCCTGAAGTCTAAGTTAATAATCACAGCAACCAAGAAAAACACCCTCCACCAAAGCTGTCTGAGCTCGTTGGGAGAACGGAAAGGCGCCCCCAGCGGACGCGGAGAAAGAGGTCAGGAGGTGACTGCGATGGTCCAAATGAAAGCAGTGGAGGCTGCGTGGAGTGGCCGCCGTGAGGAGCAGCAGCTGCATCTGTGTCACGTGCAGGAGACTTGAGCAGTTCAGCGAGTGGTGCACTAGAAACGAAGGCCTCGGAGATGACGACTTCCCTGTCACTGACGTCGGCCTCAGGGTCCCCAGGGGGGCTGCTGTTCAGGGTGAGCTGGGGATGGTCTTCTAGAAAATAAACAAGGGTTCAGTTTCCAGAAAGGGACTGTGGTCAGCCAGCCTAGTAAAGAATGCCGAGATATAGACATTTCCGACCTCTGCCCCACCTGGATTTTACTCACGTAGAAAGGCCCATCCTGTCCACGGAGAGTCTAGTCTCAGACCACCATCAGTGAGACTTACTCCATCTTCGTGCCCTCCCGGGACTTGTATTGAGTCTTGGAAACTCTGACGTAGGTGGGGGGCTTTTCTACATCTCTGCGTGAGTGTGGGAGGGTTTTACTTGCACTCTGAGTTTCAGATGAGCAGGGCTGGGAGTAGAAAACCAGAGCAAGGAGATTAGGACGCTCGAAGTGTCCTCACTTTGTTTTGCTTCTCTCCCTCTCCAAGAATTCTACACTTGAGCATGTTGAGGCCATCTCCTCGTCTATGCATGTCTCTGTTTGAAAGGTAAGACCTGGATCCTCAGTAGCCAGTTCAGATTTTCACAAGTACAAATGACTCAGAAAATGTTTTAGCTAGACTGAAACTGGCTATCAGCTGCACCAACACAGATTGGGTGGATTTGTGTTATGATAGGAGATAAAATCAGCAAAATTGAGCCGGGCGCGGTGGCTCACGCCTATAATCCCAGCACTTGGGAGGCAGAGACAGGAGGATTGCTGAGTTCGAGGCTCGCCTGGGCACCATAGTGAGCTCAGGGCCAGCCTGAACTACAAAGCGAGACCCTGTCTCAGAAATTGATTCCCTGTTCTTTTATCATCATCTCTTTTTTCGTAGTGAGATTGTTCTTAACCTGTTCTAATATTCTGCTGAGCCAAAACATTTCACAACATGCTCTAGTTCAAAAAAAGCAGCAATTAAAAATGTTGGTCTTTATTGTATTTCTACTTCAATGGTTACTTTTAATGACTTGTACAAAGGCCAGCTGGAGCTTGATGCAAGTATGAGCAAAGTTCAGCAAGTTCACCTGCTCTGCATTCCTTGCTCTCATTTATTCTAAGAATTGGATAAACGTTCCATTCATTGTCTTTGCCAGCGTCACCTCTTTATATGTACCGTGGACCATAACCACACTTGACCTTTGCTTTGTGATACAAGAAATTAAAGACTACCCTTAATAAATGCAAATACATTTCATTGCAAACATCTTATTTGTGTAAATAATAAAAATTAACCAATGACTCTATCATTAAGACCAAGTAGTATTTTATATGTTTTACTTTGGACAAGCTAATCTGATCGCATCGGCTGGTATGGGATACACTTCTCAAAATTAGAGATATTTACAGATAATTTTTAACTAGCATTATAATTCTGTGCTTTCTTTAGGTCTTAGCCTAAAATTCCTTTGGCTACCACATTACTGGTGCTATGTCTCCTCAAGATCTTATTTCCTTTGACGGTTTCTCACACGTCACATATTTTAGATGACCTAGAATGGAGGAGTGACGCTCAGTTACTTTGTAGAATGTTCTTGATTGTGCACGACGCGTTTCCATGATTAGAATGGAGTTATGGGTGAGGAAAAGAAGGTCACGGCAGGAAAGAATACATGTGGGTAACACAATTTACGGTGGTTGTGGTTGATTTCGTTCATCTGGCAGGAGTGGAGTTTGCCGGATTTCTCCACTTAAAATTATTTTCCCTCACTTGCCATATAATTATCATTACTTTCCATATAATTATCATTACTTTGAAAAAGAGGTTACTGTATATAGGGCTATTTAAAGACTAGCACGTTTATGTCCTTTACTTAAAAATCACACTAATTTACCTTTCTTATCGTATTTAACTTAATCATTTACTTGTATCAAAATGGAATCTTATCAGGGCCACCCTGAACTATAAAGTGAGACCCTGTCTCAAAAGCAAAAAAAAAAAAAGGAATCTTAGTTTACTTTACGTTTGCATTATAAAATTAAATGTCTCTATTTGCTTTATTATTCAAATTGTTCTAGTTTTGGTCAGTGGAAATTCTTTTAGTGGAGTTCTGTGCTTCTTTCACTTAGAATTCCCCTACTTTCTAGTGTTATAAAATATTCTTAGTTCATCCTGTAAGAATTTATGACTTTTTTGGAGAACAGTATGAGAAGCCAAGATTGGGTTCTAGATGTGCATATTGCTACTGTGTTATTATGTCTTCTAAGCCAGAAACATGTTAACCTTTTTGTGTAGAAACACACAGACACATGTGCACTTTAAACCCTTGCAATTATTTCCTGTGCAAGCTCAAGCTGGGTAAGTGGGTGCCTCTCATATAACGTAGACTGATTTGTGACTAACAGGCAAGTACCTAAAATGAAAGTTGGTGGAAGATGACCACTGAGTAATGTGAGTGGATCGTCTGACGATTGCTATAATTACACACACGTTTCTACCTCATTAAACATTACTGCCTCTTATAACTTTTAGAGCCACATATCACTCTGCATACGTCCTCTGTATTTCTTTAAGGATTAATGGTAAAATACATGAAGTGCTTGATACAAGGCTTTATACATAGTAGATTTACGAGAAAATTCTTTAGCCAAACAATTCTAACTTGTTTCCAGAGTTACAATTTTCTTAATTTCCCATTTCAGTACTCCTTGTTCCATAGTTCCATTGTAATTATCAGGTCAATAATAAGTCATCAAAACCTATACACATATATATGCTATCAGCAGTGTTTGAATATAGTTTCTTCCTTGTCACTAGTGAAGTTATGATGCAGCAATAAATTCCAACTTCAGAGTTACGTTGGGGCACTTTAAGATCCTTAGCTTTTACATTTCTGTCATCATGGGTGAGACAAAACTATTATTTTGGCTCTTTCACATTTTTATTTTATTGGATCATTTTTATTTTTGATATATAAATAGATATATATTAATATTATTAATATGGCTGACTCCGTATTGCAATTGTAATGGGAATCTATGTTGGAAGTAGTTTTATTTGATGTTTAGCTGTTTATTTTCTTGTGCTTTTCTAGGCTTATACTTCACATAGTATTGATGGAGAATTAAGGAACTACTGTTAAATCTTTACTATTTTCTTTATGTTTTCTATTTTTAGTGAATTTTTTCATATATTCTCTTGCATAACACTTGAGTTCTGAGGAAGACTTCTATTTTAACACAGAAATTTTGATAGATTTGTCATTATAGTAAGATAAGAGAGCAAATATTTATTCTTCCTCACATTTTAGCTGACATATGCCTTTTTCCTAGAAATCTTATTGAATAAATCATTATTTTCTTACACTTTTTTTCTTTTTCTTTCTTCTTCGTTCTTTATTTATTTTATATATTTTTTTTGGTACTGGGGATCAAACTTGGGCCCTTGTGTGTCCAAGGTTGGCATGGTACCACTTGAGCTAAATCCCCAGCCTGATCATTTTCTTACATTTTAACATGAAGACTTTGATTATATACTCAACCTGATTCACCAAGTATGTCCACATCCTAATCCTAGGAACCTGTGAATAGGTTATTATGTAGCAAAGAAGAAACAAGCTGTAGATGAAATTAAGTGATTGAACAAGTGGCCTGTATGTTCATCAAAAGGTGAATAGGTGAAGAAAATTGGTATGTATACACAGTGAAGGCCGCTCTGCATCAATGACAAATGTAGGTCACTTGTAGGCAAATGGATCCACCTTGACCCCATAATGCTAAGTGAAGTAGACAGAACACACAAGTTTAAATATTGCATAGTTTCTATTATATGAGAAGCCCAAAATAGACCAAAATAAAACAGCTAATAGGAAGTAAAGAAGTAGATATTTCTCAAATGAGAAGGGGATCAATAGATGTGAGGAGGAGTGCTAAAAAAGAATTTAAGATGGAGGTATTTCATCATTACCTACTGCAAACACACACTAAGAAAAGCGATTTTTAAAAAAAGAGTATTTAAGAAATTCTTAATTCTGGTCTTTTAATTTCAAATCTGTTTCCCACCACTCTCATTGTGAATATCACCATCCAACTTATCAGTCTACTGAAATTGAATCCTGATTAACTTTACTTCTGCCATTTTCCCATTTACCTTTTATTTTGCACAAATTCTGCTTCTGCTCTTGGCTTTCCATGGTACTTAGAATAAAATCTTCACTCAGAATATTTGGTTTGCATTTCTCTCTTTGATTTCTCCCTCATTGCTTTAGTTCCGAAGTCTTTCTGTTTTTCAGGTATTTGTGGGGCTCTTGTCTATTATTATTTTTTAAATATTTAAAATTAATTTTACACTCAATATTGTCTATTATTTTAATGTCTGTGCTCAAGTGTTTCCATTCAAAGGGAGTTTCTCTGACCCATGAAACTCAATTTAATGTGAACACTTCCATCACTGCCTGTGATTTTTTCCCTTGTGTTTTTATTTTTATTGCTCATCAGTATCAGACACCGCCTATGAACTCTTGTATTGATTTTTATTGTCTTTGTGCTCACTCTCAGCTCAGAGAGAACAATGACACATTGTGTGATGTATTAATAGATGCCTGATAACTAGACAAATGCCAGGAAGAAACTGTGGGTTCAGAAAGTAGTTTTGGAGGCATTTAATTTATTAAAAGTGTGCTTCGATTGTCTCTGGATTTTCAATTTTGCACCATGGATCTGTGTAATTTAATTTACTAGGTTAGGACCCTATTCGTATTCTTCGTCTGCTTTTATAGTTGGGCTTCAGTTCTTCATAGTCTATGTTCACAGTAACAGCAACATTTTACTTACAGTTTTATGCACAAAGTTTGCATAAAATTTTCTATTGTTCTATTGTACAGATAGTTTTGGTCAATTTTTTGTTCTAGAGGAAATTTAGAATCATTTTGTTACATTGATGTCAGTAGACAAATAAAATGTGATTCTTATAGGAAATATGTAAATGATGTGATTATGCTGTGGATGTACAGTTTTATAATATTAAATGTTTTTATGCATCTTCTAATTAATTTTACCATTAGGAACTTCATATTTTGCTGTTATGTAGAGTTTCTTGTCCACTATAATTTTAAGCTATAGAATAAGAAAAGCATTCAATGTATGCACTAATTTTGCCACAGCCAAGTTTCTGAACTATCTGCTTGCTTCTAATTATTACTTATATGTTATACATGAGAAAATGAGACAAAGACAACTAATAATATTCAGCACCTGAATTCAAGCTCCCATGTATTTCAGGTCAAATTCTATGCTTGAAAACTGCCTCCTTCCCTTACACTGTATATTCTTAGCCTTTAGAAACAAGGTAGCTTCCTGATTTTTTTAACCCCTGAACAAAACTTATGATATAAGACAATGGTTCTCATTGGATGATGAGCTTCCCTCAGGGCACTTTTGAGAGTATGTGGAGGCATTTGGATATCACCCTGGGGAAGGTCCATGGGCAGCATGCAGTACAGCCTGGTGATGCTCCTGAACATCCCAAGTCTCACAGAGCAGGAACCCCAACAAGTCATAGCTTTGAAATTGGCACTTCAAAATGTTACACAGATATAGACAATCATAGTCATGTTTGCAGACAGCACTTGTGTGGCTTGTTGTAATGAAGTCTCTAACTATCCCTTTGTGTTTGGTATCATCTTCACCTCAACCTCTCAGAGTAGAATACTGAGTATAGAAAACTAAGGTACAGTCTCATCCTGCTTTAGGCAAAGCATATATTCAACCTTAGGCATTTTGGCCTCAGAACCACATTTTATATTTCTGTATATTATCTTAAATGTGTTTAATTTAATTACATTCAAGTAAAGGTCTCCTGCAGAATTATTTTTATTAACTTTAGATTATGGTAGAAAATTGTCTATCTCATGAGTCAGTCTCTTCCAGAGTTAATTGGAAATTTATAGGTCCCCAGTGGAAAGGAAGAATATAAAATCAAACTTTCTATTATTTGGGTACAGTGCTGTCTCTTGAATTTTTTAAGGAGATTGTAAAAGCTCATGGCATGGACACTTGGAACATTATGTAATGCTACCCACCTATATAACAAGATAATGAATATTTTTCATTGTTTAGTGATTTAAAAACAGACACACCTTCTTATAGTAAAAAACAAATCCATAAGAAGACACAGTTCACTGAGACCTTTTATTATGATGACATCACAAGACAGAGCAATCTTAATAAGAGTAGAGATAATTGTATCATGGCCTGAGGAACAAAGACTTTATACAGGTTGTCTGGACTTACAACATTCTTAACAGAGAGAAACAGCAGGTGCTGCACAGGGTTGGGGTAGGAGAATTGGGAATACAGAGCTGAGGACAGCTCAGGAATGTGGCCAAAGGCATTCAGTAAACCAGAGAGGAGGAATGCGGTTTTATTTTCTCTGCTTTTGTGCATTCATTTTTGTATTATTTTATTTTGGATTGAGACATAATGTATGTAAATATTTATGAGGTTCCATTTATTTACTCATTTGTTTATTCTTTCATTCATGTTGTTGTCCTAAGGAGCTATAGTTCCAGCCTTTTGCTCATTGTTTAATTTTCGGATGAATTCTCACAAAGTATCAAAGTGGCCCAGGCTGGGCTGGCACTTGCTATTTTTTCCTGACTTGGTCACCCAGGACGCTGGGATTACAGACACGCTCTACTCTGTGTGGCTTTGAAGTAATATTTTGATCCAAGTATGTATTGACTAATGATTAATTTTGTCTAGTTAGAGTATTTATCACCTTACAATTTTTCACTTTTATGGTGAGTACATTCAAAATTCTCCCTTTTATAAGATGTAGAACACAGTATAGCTAATTGTATCCACCCTGTTATGCCATAGAATTTCAGAAACTACGCCACACATAGCTTGTTCCTGCTGACAAACCTGCTCTCCCTGTCACCCTCCCCTTTGGAGTGCTCTGTTACCACCATTCTTCTCTGAAATTCTATGGATCATCTTTTTCTATAATCCACATGTACATGAAGTCATATGGCCTTTGTCTTTTGCGCCTGGTTTACTTCACTTAATATAGTGTCCAAGTTCACTTATAGTGTTGAAAATAATAGGATTTCATGTTTTTTGTGGCTGACTAGTATTTTATTTTGTGTGTGTATACCATGCCTTCTCTATCCCTTTATCTGTACTTGGGTATTTATGATGATTCCATACCTTGGCTATTGCTAGTAATACTACCATAAATAAAAAAAGACAGGGTTTTTTGAAATGTTGAGTGAATTTCCAATGGGATTATATCCAGGTGTGAGATTTCAGAATTATGTAGTACTTCCATTCTAGGTATGTTGGTGAGTCTCTATTGTTTTCTGCAATGGTTGTTCTGATTTATCTTCCCACATGTAGTGTATATGAGCTCCTCTTTTATGTCTTCTTGATAATAGCCATTCTAAATGGAGTAAGGTAATATTTCAGTGTGGTTTTGTTTTGCCTGATGCTAAGTGATATTGGAAGTTTTTTCATGTTTGTGCTTGTCATTTGTATTTCTGCCACTGAAAAAGTCCATTTGAACCTTTGACATATTTTGAAACCAAATTATTTTATTTCTTCTGCTCAGTTTCTTATGTATTTTGTATATTAATGCCTAGTTAGATATATAGTTCATAAATATTTTCTCCTGTTTAAAGAACTGTTCTTTTCTTTGTTGATTATTTCTCGTGTGCAGAAGCTTTTGGGTTTGATATAATCTCATTTGTCAATTTTCTCTCTTTTTTTTTTTTTCTTTGAGACAGGGTCTCGCTTTGTAGTTCAGGCTGGCCCTGAGCTCACTATGGTGCCCAGGCAAGCCTCGAACTCAGCAATCCTCCTGCCTCTGCCTCCCGAGTGCTGGGATTACAGGCGTGAGCCACCACGCCCAGCAGTGTATGTGGTTTACCGGGATCGAACTCAGGACCTTGTGCTTGCGAGGCAGGCGCAGGAACCACTGAGCAAAATCTCCAGCCCTCAATTTTCTCTTTTGTTTCCTGTGATTTAGGGTCATGTTCATACCCTTATTCTTGTCATTAATACTTCTTTTGTGGAGAGAGCAGATAACACTGACACATACTAAGTCTTTGATTAAAATATTATGGATTGTTTATAATGGTTCAAACTAAATTTATTTCATTGACAGATAAATGCACATTCATCACCAACAATTTACTCAGCATTATCCACACATATGGATATCTAGGAAATTAACACTGACTTTAAAAGATACAGTATAATGAAGGGCTCAAGTGATTACTACCCTTACTCAAAATACTTGAGATTTGTGTCCAGATTTTGCTATTTTATTTGAGAACACTTGAATGTACATAATGAATATTCAAGTCAAAAATGAAAATCTGAAATCTGTAGACTTTTTTCAGGTGAAGAATTAAAGGGAGCTATGAAACGTGAAGAAATGTTCAACATTTCTTGGTTGTTCAAGAGGTGCAGATGAAAACATTGAAATTCTACATCATTCTACAAACAATGGCTGATATCATAAAATCTGTGGGTGTAGGAGAAAGGAGCCCTTCTCCTCTGTTGGTGGGAATGTCCTGATGTAACCACTGTGGAGATCAGTGCAGAGATTCCTCAAAAGCTAGGACTAGGGGTTCTATTCACTCTGTTATTCCTCTGCTGGATATATACATGAAAAAATTAGAAGTATCATACCACAGAGCCTTATGTGCCCCATGTTTATAGCAGTACAGTTTGTAAGAGCTGAATTGCAGAAAAAAACCAAATGCCCATTAACTAGAAACTGGATATTGAAGATGTGTTTTGGAGTATTACTCTGCCATAAAGAACGCTAAATTTGAGTCATTCATACTCAAAAGAATGTACCTCGATGACATACTCATAAATGAAATAAATAGTCACAGGTGTAAATACTGTTTCTTTTCTTTAGTACAAAAAACTGAAGATGTAAATGAAAGGCAAAATGTATGACAGATTATGTGAAATGGGAAGGAAATATGCAAAAGGAAAGGAGAAATCATGGGTAAGGGGAAGTAAAGAAAGGAAAGAAAAAATTAGTGAAAAAAAAAGGAAACACAGCTCATGTACTTGGCGGTGTAAGGTTTAGGGAGGGCAGAGGGATCAGAACAAGTGAGACTCAAAATGCCTCAGAACAGGTACAAATTTTCAATGTTGAGTCTGTTCATTATGTATAAAATGTAGCGATAAATCAATAAAAATAACTAAATGTATAAATGAATTTTTTAAAGGATTGTTTTGTAACTGACAAACTTGTTTATTCTCATTACCATATAAGTAATTGATTTAAATTTAAAAGCAAAGTAAATTTTTAACACATAGTGAAGTTCCAAATATTAAATATTTAATAAATGGAAGGAAGATTCCGTTTTGTTTTGGTTTGAATTTATACTGAGTTGCATACTATTTTTTTTTTTTTGATACAGGGTCTCACTTTGCAGTTCAGGCTGGCTCTGAGCTCACTATGTAGCCCAGGCAAGCCTCGAACTCAGCAATCCTCCTGTCTCTGCCTCCTGAGTGCTGGGACGACAGGCATGAGCCACTACACCCGGCACAACTATTTTGTAAAATCATGTCACCCATTGCAATAACATCCTTGGAATCTTTAGCATAGTTGAGAATCTGTGTTTTTCTAGCTCTTATTATGAATACGTTCACATCTGCATATGAAGTATGATCAAATCATAAGGTGATTAAGAAATTACTAAAGTAAAGGATACATTATGTTTAGCCTCCTAGAATTACTGTACCTCATTCTGAAAACACTAATCTCTTTGCTCTTGGCAAACTCTAAAGCACTTGTGGGAACCCTCTTTTGTGAGTCTTGATGGAGCTATCATGATGACCTCCACATGCTGGATCAGTTCAAGACTTTTATCTTCAGAGTTCCTTTGACTTCAGGGAAGCTCTGAAGGTCTCACAGTGCCGGATCAAGCGAGGGAGGTGAATGGGGACACACTTTAGTGTGGTTAGAAGCTTGTGTTTCTGTTTGGATGGCACTGGGCTCCAGAACTATCTGTGTTTGGAATCCTAAATGGTGAAGACACAGAAAGAGGACTTTCAGAACTGCTTCAGAAAGCAGCAAAGTGGTGAGAAAAGTGTCTTCAAAGCAAGGAGGTGAATTTTTAATGAAGATTGATGGGAGTGTGACTTTCACTGTAATAAAGTGGGAACATTCACTGTAGTTTTTGATCACACCTTCTAAAAGCAAGTACCTGAATTTTACATTTATTGGTAAAGAGGTTCTTATATAATAAAGTATATATTTATGCACATAATTTTAAAGCATGCTTTATATTATAGATAGACCTGTCATTGGCCTTCCTAAAAATTTATTTTTATTATATGTAATTTTCATTTTAGAATAAAAAAATAAGACATTACAAAGTACTTAATATCAGTGAATGATGCTCTTACAGCCATGGTGCTGTAGTCGACACGACCATCTGAAAAAAGGGCATGAGTCAGTTTCTTTGCTTCACTTATTCATTATTTTAACATGCTTTCTAATTATCTTCAATGTGATCACATTACTGTGGACTGGTTATTTCACAGCAAATAAGAACGGTGCAGTCCCTTCCCTCAAAGACCTTGCATTTGTAATGCATGCTATTTAAAAATTATACAATTCTTCCAGGGTCAGAACATTATCTAACAGATTTGCCAAAGCTAATTTAATTCTCCAGGAAATTGTATCTTTGTACCTGTGTTTAACCTGAACTTTATTATTGGTCAAGGTTCAAAGTCTGTGAAGCCACACACAAATGTGAATTTTGTGCTGTAGAAATGGAAATAATTTATGGACAGTACAAAGAAAGCTTATGGTTCTGTTGTCTTTAAAACAGTAAAGAGGTTAGGTCAGTAATGTGACAAATTTATTTTAGTGTAATTTTCCTCAAATATTCTTATATCCAATCTCCTTAACCTCTTTGTACTCTGGTTAATGAGTTAAGAACATCTCTGAATAATGTTCATTCTATTCTGACATGAACATCATATTTTCACTTTATTGAAATTTTTAATTCTAAACATTTTATCCTGGCAACCAGAATAAGTATCAGAGAACATTAAAAGCTAAGCAGAGATATCACAACTTTTCTAATAACTCAGGCCAATGATAAGTTTCCTAAGCCAGTTATTTATTTGATAAGAAAGATATTGAAATAAGTCATAAAATAAAAAAAAATTTGTTTATGTTTCTGTTCGAAAAAGTCAATGATCATTTAATTTCAGTTAGAAAATGTCATGCTGTTAAGCTAGGGACATCAAATCAGTCGTTCAACTCTTGTTTAGCACTTCCTGGATGATTAATTGTCAAAAAATCCCCTTGTTATATATGTAGGCAAATTTCAAAAAAGTAAGAGAAAAGTCCTAAGAAAAAGAAAAAAGCCAGAACATGGTTCTTGGGAGATCGGCGGAGGACACTGTGAACAGCATTGAGGAACCTACTGTTTCCTGGATACCTGGAAATGCAGTTAGATTCGCTGGCGAAAGAGCCTGGAAATGAGCCTGAATTCGATGAGAGAGCTCACGTAGAGATAAGATTTGCAAAGAATCAAGACTTAAGACACAAAGTTAAAGTAGAAAAGAAAAGCATCAATAAATCAGATTTTAAAAAGACACTAGAATGAACAGACACTTCTCAGAGGCAGAAGTCAAAGCAGCCAAGAAACATATGAAGAAATGCTCAACATCTCTGGTCATTCGAGAGATGCAAATGAAAACAACATTGAGATTCCACCTCACTCCACAAAGAATGGCTGCGATCACAAAGTCAACCAACGATAAATGCTGGCGTGGCTGTGGGGAGAAAGGAACCCTTCTC
>PVIC010013252.1:0-17026 GCA_004025085.1 Thryonomys swinderianus
TACAGGTACATTTTATAAACACATCATGATCACAATCAACATTGAGAATTTGTACCAGTATATGACAAGACATAGTTCTTATGTTTTTCCATTCCCCTGCCTACTCTACAACCTCCCACCCCCTATATACATGTTTGTTTCCCCCTTCTTTGTTTACCAACACAATTTTTTCTTTCCCCTTGTTACCCCTCCCCATCATTTCCCTTAGGGTGTTTTCTATTTTTCAGTGTCTTTCATAGGACTTATTTCTAGGACTTATTTACATTTTTGGTTTCTCATACCAAAGAAAAGATATGGCTAGCTTTGTATACTTAAGAAGTCTGACTCCAGCCTGATTTTCTTACCTTTACTAGTTTTATCTTTTTGCCTGGACTTCCTGAGAATGCTTTTTACCAATTTCTCTTAGATTTGATAGTCTGGGTCAGTTTTCCCAGGTCTATCCTAAGTCCTTTCAACATGCAGATGTAAATTTTCTCTACCTTTTATATATTACCCTCCTTTTGGCTTCCTTCTGGGGTTGTGATTGTGTATGTTCGTTCTTCTTCCCTTTGCTTCCATTACATCGGTCTTCTCACTTTTTCCTTCTCTGTGTTGTTTGCCTTCATTTCTTCAACATCCCATAGGTTTTGATTTTCATGTGTTCTTCCTCTAGCGTTTTAATTTATTTCTGGGGTGGATTTGATTGATTGATTGATTGATTGATTGATTTGATTGATTGGAGACAGGGTTTCACTTTGTAGTTGAGGCTGGTCCTGAGCTCATTATGTAGCCCAGGCAAGCCTGGAACTCAGCAATTCTCCTGCCTCTGCCTCCCAACTGCTGGGATTACAGGGAGGAGCCACCACGCCCAGCTATTGCTTTATATTTTTGTAAGATTTCTTTTTTATGTCATCTATTTTGCCTGGTGCTGGGGATGGTTCTCCTTCCCCTCCTCTTTTCTCCTCTTCTTCTTCCTCTTCTGTCCTCCCCTTTGTCCTTGCCTTCCTCATCCTCCCCCTCTTCTTTTGCCTCTTTTTCCTTCCTCTTCCCCTTCCTCCTCCATCCACTTCTTCCTTTCTTTTTCTTCTTGTATGGTTCATTTTGATTTCTCATCCTTAAAGTATTTTTCTACACCAGATTTTTTACAAGTTGTTTAAATAAGGAATTATGAGGGCATTTCATACTGGCAGGAAATTTCCTTATAATATAGATGTAATAGTTCCTTTAATGATCTGAATGAACTTAGACACAAACAGAAACTGATTTTATCTTTTCTTATCATTATCCTCAGGGAACTTTGTCACATTTCCTTTTCCTTAATTCTTGGTGACATCTAGGGAATATTCATCATAGCTTTCAGTAACTTTCACCTACTAAAGAAATAGACTTGCTTTTGGTTATTAAAATTTTGAGCCCATGCTAAAAATACGTTTATATTCATAAATTACATTTTTAATGTATCAAAAGTGGCTACTCTCTCTATAGTGAGCCATAGGGTCATTACAGTTAAAGTGCAAATAAGGTTCTCATGAAATGTTATTATAACTATTCAGAGAAGAGCAACAAAACATGTACAGTGAAGATGCTTCCAAAGTCAGAAAACAACGGGTCTTACCGTGTTGTCCAAGCTGGGCCAGGTCTTCTGAACAACACTTTTCTTTTTTCGGTACTGGGGATCGAACTCAAGACTTTGCACTTGTGAGATGGGTCCCGGGGCCACTGAGCTACATCCCTGATGCTAGTAAGAGAACAGCGGGCACGGGGTCCCCTGCCATGCACCCCAGTGCTTTCCGGTTATGGAATTCAGACTGCGTTTCTGGCACAGTGGCAACCAACGGGACAGGACAGACAGGGTGGAGACCGGCCCCTCCTACGGGGGAAGTTGATTTCCGAAGGAGCTGGCGTTGCTGCTCAGTGAAAAGTCGGTCAGTTACTCAGTTCTTGGTGCTGGACTAAATTGTTCTTTATAAGAAAAAATAAAACCAAGTTCCTATTGTAAATTATATATATATTATGTATATACTGTGTTTTCACCCAATGGCAGGACACCCGAGGCAGGTTCTTGTCTTTTCTTCAGGTTATCTTTATGTAGAGGCTGATTTAGCTCCCATTTGTGGAGGTTCTGGGAATTACCCCAGCTCTGCTGAGACCCTCTGGGGGACGGCTTCCGCCGGCGGAAAGTGCGCCAGACCGGAAGCCAGAGGGGTTTCGGGAGGTGGGCTTCCCTTCTAACACTTTCACTTTCAGGAAGAGCAGTTCAGACGCCAGGAGAGTGGCCTTCATTTCTTCTAAGGGTGATGACCTGCCCCCCACCCTTTCTACTTTGCAGTATGTGAATTGAACCCATGGTTTGTACTGTGAGCAATATCCCAGGCAGTTTTGTTTTTGTTTTTGTTTTTTGTTTTTTGAGACAGGGTCTCGCTTTGTACTTCAGGCTGGCTCTGAGCTCACTATGTAGCCCAGGGAAGCCTCGAACTCAGCAATCCCCCTGTCTCTGCCTGCCGAGTGCTGGGATGACAGGCGTGAGCCACCACGCCCGGCCCCAGGCAGTTTTGAAACGGAGTCTTGCTCAGTGACTTAATTACCTAGGCTGGGATTGTGATCTTCCTTTAGCCTCCCAGAGCATTGGGATTACAGGCATTCTGGGGTTTAGGCCCCAATTTATATGTGACCGCACCACCTCCCACACTGCCACACTGAAAACCGGCACTCCAAAATGAGCCCAGGGACCTTCCGTATCCAAGCATAGCACACACTGTGTACAAAAACCAATTTCACAGAGATCTGAATGTGCAAGTTAGAAGAGCAGCACTTCTTAAAGATTATTAGAGAACAGCTCTATGACGTTAGGGGCCAGTAAAATAGTTCTTGCACAGGATACAAAAAGCATCGAGGCAAACACAGGTGGTAGGGCCGGGGATTTAGCTCAGTGATTCCTTGCCTTTCAAGCCCAAGGTCCCAAGTTCAATCTGATGACCACATAGCATAATGCCAGGTGTGGTGTCTCACATCTGTCATCCCATTACTCGGGAGGCAGAGGCAGGAGGATTGCAGTAAGTTCGAGGCTTGCCTGGGCTACACAGTGAGATCACAGCCAGCCTGAACTACAAAGTGAGACCCTGTCTTAAAAAACAAACAAGCAAACAAAAACTCACACAAGTTGTACCAGATTAAAATGAAGAACCTTTGTTTATTAAAATCCACCTTTAAACAGTGAAAAGCTAAGCCACTAGAAAAAGATGTTTGCTCCCAACAACAGAAGAGCTAACAAAAACAATTAGCTATGATATTTTATCATGAACCCTGTTGCAAAAATTAAAGCCCTGTGATTTAGGGCTTAATTTTGTATATGCTGATGATAATATTTGCTATTAACAGTTTTGTTCTTCTGTGATCAGAGCTTTGGTTTTGAAATAAATAGTTGATAAAAGATACGCTCACACTGAGTGATCAAAAATATGGTGGTCCTCCTGCCTCAGCCTTTTGAGGGCTGGGACTACGTGCATGTGCTACCACAGCTGGCTTTTTTTTTTGGTACCAGGGATCAAACTCAGGACCTTGCACTTGCCAGACAGGCAAGACACCACCAAGCTAGGTTCCTGACTCTCACACCTAGCTTTTCTCTGGACACTTTAAAATTTGTAAGAGAATGACTAGGTCAGTTGGTTTTTCAGGTAATATATTTTTAACCTATCTTTTTTTTTTTTTTTTTTTTTTTTTTTTTTTTTTTTTTTTTTTTTTTTTTTTTTTTTTTTTTGCTTTTTGGAGACAGGGTCTTGCTTTGTAGTTCAGGCTGGCCCTGAGCTCACTATGGTGCCCAGGCAAGCCGCCGCGAACTCAGCAATCCTCGCGTCTCTGCCTCCCGAGTGCTGGGATTACAGGCGTGAGCCACCACGCCCAGCATTATATGTGGTAACCGGGGATCGAACTCAAGTCCTTACGCTGCGAGGCAGGCGCCGGAACCACTGAGCTAACCCTCCGGCCCAACCTATCTTATTTTTAAAAGTACAGTAATTTAGTAACATTTTCCTCAAAATCTTAAAAAAATTATACAACCTATAGAAAAATCCACTGTTGGGAGCCGGAGATTTAACTCAGTGGTTCCAGCGCCTGCTGTGCAAGTATAAGGTCCCAGGTTCAATCCCAGTAACTACATACAACAATCCTGGGTGTGGTGACTGATGCCCACCAGTAATCAGTACTACATACCACAAATGCAGAGCTTGGTGACTCAAGTCTGTAATCACAGCACTCAGGAGGCAGAGGCAGGAGGATTGCTGAATTTGAGGCTTGCCTGAGCTACATAGTGAGCTCAGGGCCAGCCTGAACTACAAAGTGAGACCCTGTCTCATAAAAGAAAATTCCACTGTCTTTTTAAGTTGTATTTATAACTACCACATTCAATGTAAAACAAATAAGTCACATCTTCCTTATCATAATATGTTTGTATTGAGTCAGGTGTGGTAGTGTGCACCTGTAATCTCAGCATTCAGCAAGCTGAGGCAGGAGGATCACTTCAAGTTCCAGGTCAGGAACCTGGGCTACTTAATGAGTTCAAGAACACCCTGAACTACATCATGAGACCCCAGTCTCAAAAAAAAAAATATTGTGTTCATATTTTTATTAGAGCTTTGGGGAATACCTAATAATAGTGTACAATATCCCAAAGTGTCAGGCCTTAAATAATGAAAATAAGGGAAGTGCCAATAGAAATTATAAGAAATATTTGAGAAGTTGAAAAGAGGGTATTGAAGGCCACGCAGATGATTATCTTTTCACATTCAGTGTATTGTTTGGTTTATCTAAAACTCATATGTTTTCAGTTAAACACTATCGGAATCATTAAATATATTGCAAAAGAAGACATAATCCACACTGCCAAATGATTCAGTATCACGTCCTGACTGATGCCTTCGTGTGGCTCCAAATGGCATGCAGTGAGAAGTATGCATTCTTGCCTAGAATCCTTAACCTGAATCCAACCAGAAGGGAAATGTCAGATAAATCTTTTCTGAACGACATTCTGCAAGATAATGACTTGGAATCTTCTAAAATGCCACTGTCATGAAAGACAAAGTGGGATGGGGGAGAATGTTTCAGATTAATGGAAACTAAAGAGACTTGACAGGCAAGTGTGATGTTAGATCCTTGATTGGAATTGCATCCAAAGTCTTTTATAGCAGAGAAAGGGAGTAGCTACAAAAGACATACTTGAATGTTCGAATAGTATTAGAAACAGACTATGTTTTATATAATACTGTATTACTATCATGGTTTGTGGTTCTACAGGAAGATGTTCTTGGTCTTAGGAGATGCATAGTAAACGTATCATGATGCAATCATATCTGCAACTAATTTTCCAAAGTTTCAAGGGAGAGGGGTGTGTGTGTGTGTGTGTGTGTGTGTGTGTAGAACATGCAATTAATACACATCAGTAAATGCCCTAAGAGTGTTCACTGCACTATTCTCTTATTTCTTCTGTAGGTTTACTTTTTAATGCAAAATTGAAGGAAAACCCACAGGAAAAAAACTTTTTTCAAATATAATAATTATAAATTAACAGGCAAGATAAATTTTTTATAGTTTTCATGAGTTAGTTTTCTAAGATAATTTTATATATTAAGGTAATAGACGTCCAACTTCTTAAAAATAATGTTCTGAATTTCAGATGTTGTAATAAAGATATCTAAATATTTTCTCATTTCATTTCTGAATGTGAATGAAAACTGGACTTTCAAGCCAAGCATAGTAGTGCACATTTGTAACTGCAGCAATCTGGGAGGCTAGTTCACAGGTTCAAACCCAGCCTAGACAACTTGGTGAGGCCATGACTCTGAATAAATTTGAGAAGGGTGGGCATATTATTCAATGTAGAGGCCCTAAGGTCTTTACCCACCTCCACAAAAAAAAAAAAGAGAGAGAAAGAAAGAAAATAAATACTGTATAACATTAAAGACATTTAATTGATCTGACTGGATGGAATTCCATGTTTACCTTTGTTAAACATTTGTATATTGAAAATTGAGTTCCGAGGTACAGCAACTAATTGTAGATATTTTCTGTTAAGATTGTGTGGACTCAAACCCTGATTCCATCACTTAACAGCTGTGTGATCTGAACCATCATTTAATAAACATGTGCCATAATGGCCTCAAGTATCATGTGGAGTAATTAATCCTATATCTTAAGAACCTGGGATATGATCACACTATAAAAACTGTAGCTGCTGCTATTCCTACCCAGATCTGTGCTGAGGAGAGATAAATGAGAATGTAAGACTGGACAGTAATTGCAGAGTTCACGGCATCATGGCTTGACTCAGAGCCATGGTAATTAACACGTTTTCTGTCAGAAGGAAGCTCATATGGAGTACTTTGCATGTATGATTAGCCATCTTTTCAAGTATTGAGGTCTACAGTGTCAGAAGTAGACCAGCTCAAGGCGCATAAGAATATTCTTAGCAGAGAGTTCGTGTGATAAGTGTCAAAATAATCCTACCAGGAAATTTGAGTAGCATTTGATAAATAAAGGAAGGCTATGTATTCTATATAATATGAATGACACATTGGGCTTTGGAATGTTCTCTTCCAAGATTCTTTAAAGTTATCTTGATAGTCTGAGTTTTTACAGTATCTTAAAGATAAATAGCCCAGATCAGTTTTGCCTAAAAGGATATTTGTGCCCATATTTTTTAAACATTAGAATATTTAATCCAGTATTTCTGAAAATGAATTACAGTGGATATCTATAAGCTTTAAAATTCCTTCTCTTCTTTTCAAATCCTTAGCACCTAAATTTCAATAAGAAAGAAAATAAGCATGTTTTAAAAATGTTTTAGAAGAGATTTTCCAAGTTAGATAAAAATGCTCAAGGTGGGCCGGAGGATTAGCTCAGTGGTTCCAGCGCCTGCCTCGCAAGCGCAAGGTCCTGAGTTCGATCCCCAGTAACCACATACAATGCTGGGCATGGAGACTCAGCCCACCAGCAATCAATACCACATACCACAGTGCCGGGCGTGGTGGCTCACGCCTGTCATCCCAGCACTCGAGAGGCAGAGACAGGAGGATTGCTGAGTTCGAGGCTTGCCTGGACTACATAGTGAGCTCAGAGCCAGCCTGGACTACAAAGCGAGACCCTGTCTCAAAAAAAAAAAAAAATGCTCAAGGAACTAAGAACTTCTTTATGCATTCTTTGAAACATTGATTTTATCAATGTCTTCCTATTAAAATACCTATGTACTAGCCTAGAATAGCTTCAACACATGGTATATATTATATTATTCATGATAATATAAAACTATGTTAACCCACAAAATATTGCCAAAGATTTACCAACAACCACAAATTAAATTATACAGAAGAAAAGTGTAGTTTAAAATGTAGTCTTTCATATTTTTGATAACCTCTTTTTACATCTCAAGGGTAATAGAGATAATGTATTTTTTATGTACTACTTGTTCTTACAGAGTATATGACTGTAATTAGTACAAATTTTTGGAGCCTAATATAAGCATTAATATTTACAGTTATTTCTATAACGCTAGTTAGTATGAGAGAGGAAAAATTTTATTCTTGTTTTAGCCTAGATCTCCAAATTGAAATGGGCCCAAGGACTAAATAATTCACTGCCATTCATTTCTGACTGATAAATTAACTTTTTTGTTTGTTTGTTTTTTGCAGTACTGGGGATCGAACTCAGGTCCTTGTGCATCCAATAACTTTGTTTTGTTTTTATAATTGGACAAGTCAGTTAGTTGATCTTTATCTTGCTTTTCTCCTGGTAAAGTTAATAAGATGTTCCTATATTGTCATGTCTCATTAGTATCCTTTAATTTGACTTACTTTGTCTTTCATGACTTCCGTATTTTAGAAGAGCACAAGCTCTTTATTTTGTACAATATGCTGTAATTTGAATTTGTCCTATGTTTGTACTTAATTAAATTTACACTGTGAATTTGCAGTAGAATATCAGGATAGGATGTATTCCTTCATGTATCTTGTCAGGTGGTATGTGATAGCTTGTCTAGCTTGCTGGAGATGTTACATTTCATTATAAGATATTTTCAACTATCTGTACCATAATGTATTATTTCCCTTTTGTAATAACTGTCTTGTGGGAAAGTACTCTGAGACTATGTAAATAAACCACTTTTCATCATATATTCGCATACTAGTTTTGACATCAGTAATTCTCACTAGAAAGTTATTACTCTAGTTGTGAAATAGTAGCTTTTCTCATTTTTTCTGCATGTGTCATTTATTATTCATTGTCAATACATCTGTAAAATGAATGAGATTTATGTAACATGAGAACAGTATCCAACTAATGCAGTATGTAAGGTAATATACTGAGTTAGCATAATTTTAGTATATATTAAGCTCTCAAACATACTATGAAATTTTTATTATGAAAGTTCTTACAGGATAGGTAAAGAAATAGGTTATTTCTCAAGATCTTTGAAAGGACATAGAGAGGTTAAAATATTAAATATTTTATGTCTCCCCACCATGAATGTTTTACTTCATGTTCAGTGCAGCAGTCAGCTGTGAAAAGACCTAATGGCTACCATATGTGTGTCTTTTTTATTTACCTAAGACAGTCTTTGGTTAATTAATGCATAAAATATTTTGGCAGTATACTTCATAGGACATTCAGTACTTAACATTCTTACTGTAAAACAATAGAGACATAGAGTCATAGTAAACTAAATTGTGATTTAGTCCATTGAATGATATAGAATTATTTATGGTTATTTAGTTCTTTAAACATTATTAAATTAGTTTTATAAACCAATATTTGTACAAAGATAATTCATTTTGTGCTTAAAAGTTTACATTACTACAGAGCAATATACTGTCCCATTTTCTGAGTTTTCTTTGCTATCTCTAATTTTTTACCTCTTACTCCATCCACTTCACATATTGCTTACTGATCCTTTACTCTAAGATGAACATTTATGTTTTCTTACACACATACATCCTTTTTTTCTGGAATTCCCTAATCTTTTTTCTTTCCTTGGATTTCATTATTTTCATGACCACTGCTATGGTCCTGAGTGCTTCCCAGTGACTTCCTACATTTATGGTGTGCATAGTTAAACCTGTCAGTCTTCAGTTAAATATATCACAAGCATTTGTCTTGAAGACCTTTCTATATAAACTCCACATTTTATGCTTGGACCACCAGAAAGCTATTTCCTTGATCTTTACCTCCATCTGCATTGCTTTCACTGAGTTGTTTTGATAATGAGGGTTTAATCTTTCATTGATCGATACTACAATACAGTCAGCTTCCAACTTACAACATTCAGATTGCAGACTTTCACAGAGAGGAGGGGACTTTTCATTGCAACTTTAGTCGATGTGCACAAACTGCCGAAGTAGCTACTTTGTTGGACACAGGAATGAATCCTTACAGATATTCTCCCAGAACAGAACTCACTCAGAAGCAGGGGACTTACTTGAAGTAAACTGAACTTGCAGTTGGGAAGACAACATAGTCTTCTATACTGATTATTATTTAATATGTTAGGTGCCCTATGACAAGTTGAAGAACCAGATGTTTCTCATAGGAAGTGAGGCTCTCTTCATCTCTTCCACAATGAAAGCTAGGTCACCAGACATACTTACTTCTTGTTTTGGCTGATGAGAAACGTAGGACCAAATTTTGAGTTACTTGAGGACCCCCTATGCCATTTTCTTTTTCTGCCCAATCTTCTGCTCGTTTAAGCTACGTTTCCCCTGATCATTTTTTACAAGTTGTCTCATTAATTGGGGGACAGTGTCAGGAATGTATGTAAACACATACATTGGAACAGAGTGCTCGACAGCCTGGAATTCTAGCACTTCCTCAGCGTGTTATTCGTATGGCCGCAGACAAGCGGGGCGATCTTTCTGGGCTGTAGTGTCATCGGCGGAGTGACAAGATTAATACACAGATCAAACATTTTCAACTGCAGAACAGTTTTCATGAGAAGTAACCTGCGCCTCCTGTGTATGAAGATAATAATAGCAGATCTGCTGTGGTTGGGCAGATGCCATAGCTGCAGAGAAGCGAAATCTCGTTTTGATCCAGATAATGTTGAACTTCCTCTTGAAACAAAGAAACACAAACTTCGGCAGAGTCTCCCCTACGTGTTTTCCCGTACGACAGCCAATGTTTCTCTTCTGTAGTGACACCCTGCCCCGCCCCCCTTCTTTACAGTCTTCATGAAGATTTTAAGTCTTCCTGTGATAGAGAAAAGTCTTAAGGATAATGAGTGGAATTTTGACCTATTTTTGAGGGATTTATAAAATCACCTGCAGGGCTTATGAAAATCTAGATTGTGTGTCCTGCTCACACAAGTTTCTGATTTCGGTAGGTCAGGAATAGGACTGGAGATTTGAATTGTTAGTAAGTTTTCAGGTGACTCTGGAAGTGTACTTGAAGAACTTTTCCCATTTTTAAAAATTTAATGTTATTGAGCTTATTGGTACATTTTACATATGCATTATGGTCACATTTAATATTAAAAATTTGTACCTGTACATGACAGATCTTGATTCTCATTTCTCCCCTTTCCCCTGCCCACCCTACCACCCCCAAAACCCCTATATACATAAGCTTTTTTTCCATTTTTTTCTATCAAATTTTTTTCTTTTCCTTCTTTCTTTTCCCCTTAACATTCTCTTCCTATTTCACCATATCTATTATACATTCTGGACTTCATTTATATCTTTAGTTTCTCATTCTAGAGAAACAATATAGTATTTCTACATCTGTGTCTTATGTATTTCATTTATGAGTATGTCCTCAATGTACATCCATTTGAATATAAATTACTCAAATGTATCATTCTTTGTGGCTAAGACTCCGCTTTATTTTTAAAAACACACGCGCGCGTCTTCTTTATCCAGTCACCCATTGATGGGCATTTGGGCTGTTTCTGAGATTTATCTATTACAAACTGAGCTGCTATAAACATGAGTGCATGTATGTCACCGTGATATGATGCTTTTAATTCTTTCATGTATATACCTAGCAGGGGAATAGCAGGGTCAAGTGAGGAACTACTTCCATTGTTTAAAATGCATTTAGACCCTTTTCTCATTTTAAAAACTATATTAAATCATGTAATTCAGTAATGCCCAGAACACTATAACGAAGTAATGTATGATTTCTGAAAAATAAAAAATTTTAATTGACATACAAAGCTTTCATGAAATAGAGTTAGAAACTGGTTTGCAAGGTTCGCTATCAAATGTCCAGGGTTACCTAGATCTTTTGGAGTCTCACTGCTGTTGTGAGCAGATTCTAATATGGTAGCGATGACTGTCTGCTTCAGTAATAAAGAAATCATTCCTGTCACAAAGTAGTCCTCTCCTTTGACATGCTGGCAGCACCTAAGAAAAGTGGCAGGGTCAATATGAGTGCATTTACTGAAGGGCCAGCCCTTTCCTGTGTTACAGAAAATGGTTTGAAATTTGGTTTTTATCAAAAACAAACACTGGCCACTTACAAAGATATAACAATAGCTTTCAGCTTAGTCATTTTTCCATTTATAAAGTGATACTTTCATAAAAATAAACAATGTAAACTTCAGAGAGCCAGAACAATTACCCTGAAAAATACTTGCATTTTTGCCATTTTTGAACTCAGATTTAAAACAACTGTGACTAGTGGTAACTGCAGGGGAAAAATCACTGTTTTGTGTTCTATTAAGTAAAACTACTTAAGATCATTTCCAAATAAAATACAGCCAAAAGAACAGTCATTTCAGGGGATGTACTTCAAAGATCACTCTGTTCTCTGTTACATCTCGTTCAGATCCTGACTGAAGTATTAAAATTTTTTGGCTTAAGTAGAATGTATTTTTAAATTTTCTACTGAAACCTCCATTAATTACTCTTATAAATCAATCTTAAAATGAATTTAATTTCTGGCTCATCGAGTTTTTTTTTTAATTTCTAAGTAAAAAAGGACTCCTTTCTCAGAATCCCTTCAAAATTTTTTTCAAGGTATACCTTTTATGTGTATGTTTTTATGTTATTAAATAATGTGCAGAAAATCAGTTAGGAAAACAGCCCAAATGTCTACAAGCAGAAGCTATATGAATACATTGTGATATGTCTATATAATAGAAGACTATTTGCAAAAAAGAATAAAGTAAGGGTACTAGTGCATGCTGGGTTATAAATGAGCCTCAGAATCATGAGGTAAGTCAAGGAAGCCAGCATAAAAGATCACATATTACATGTATGATTCTATTTATTGAAATATCCATGTAGGTAAATTAATTGGGGGGAAAAAGCAGGTTGCCAGGTGCTGAGGGAGAGTTTTTTGTTTTTGCAGGGATTGAACCCCAGGACTTCTACGTGCTCAGCGTGCCTTCTAACACTGAGCTATTCCTCTGCCACTGTGAATGATCCTTTAATGGGAAGATAGAATTTCCTTTTGGGGGTGATTAAAAATTTTGGAACTAGATAGGATTAATGATTGGAAAACATTGTGAATATGATTCCATGTACTATACCTCATTGTTTTTTAGAAGAAATCAGTTAATGTAAAATTTAGCTGAATTTTAAGAAATTTTAGAAATGAAAGTGCTTCTCAAGGTGATCCAACCCAATCTTCTGCTTTTTTTTTTTTTTTGCGGTACCAGGGATGGACCTCTGGCCCTTGTGCATCCATGATTGCTTTGCGGTACCACTTGAGCTAAATCCCCAGCCCCAATCTCCTGCTTTATACAAAGAACTAGATCTTATAAAAATTAAATATATCTCTCATATTGCATAGTAGCTAGTCCAAAACCCAGACCAGACTTTGATTATGAGGATTTTATTTTGAGGCCAGTGCCTTTTTAAAATTTATATCATGTGCTAACTTATTGTTGTGGAATGTTTTATATTTTAAGGGATATCCTCCTACAAGCGTTACTTTTAAATAAAAATAAACACCCAGAAACATAGCTTTATTTGTCCTACTTGTTTAAAATAAAATAGTCAGCATTAGTTTGCCAAAAAAACAAACCAGAGTTTAAATTCTTATTCCCTGCAGTACTTTGGCAATTAAAGAAATATACACACACACTTTTGGGGGAATGGAATTCAACTGAATTCCTCATGGGTGCTACAAACCACATTCCTCCACTTACCCACACTCCCAACTCTGACTCCCAAGTCTTTTCTTTTCTTCTTTTCATTATCTTCCTTCCTTCTTTCCTTTACCTTTCTTTCTTTCTTCCCCTTCCTTCCTTCCTTCCTTCCTTCCTTCCTTCCTTCCTTCCTTCCTTCCTTCCTTCCTTCCTTCCTATCTTTCTTAGTGTGTGTGTGTGTGTGTGTGTGTGTGTGGTACCAGGGATCAAACTCAGGTCCTTGTGCTTTGAAGGTAAGCACAGTAGCACTTGAGCTAAGTCCTCAGCCCCAGTTTTTAAATTCTAGTCCACATTGACCTGGCTTATAAATCCTGGTCTTCTGCAATGAAGATGATTCATGATTCACTTTTTTTAAATTAAAGGATTATTTTATTCAGCACTCAGTACCACAACAAAAAACTTTTTCAAAGAAATTTATTATAACATTTCACCACTTCACTTTTTTTCTCCTTCTTCCAATAAGAAAGAACTCTGAGAGTATATGAAAATAATATAAATGAGGCAAGCGTGGTGGCACAACCTGTAATCCCAGTACTTCGGGAGGCTGAGGCAGGAGGATTGCAAGTTCAACCTCGACCTTAGCAGAGAGGTACTGTCCTGGAGTTTAAAGAGGAGGAGGAGCTGGGAATATACCTCAGTGTGTAGCCCCTGAGTTCCATCCTTGGTATTGCTCTCCCCCTAAAAAGAAAGTTGCAACAGAAGTAAGATGATGTTGACTGGAGATGTGGTTTAATAAGTCCTGAATTTGCTCTCCAGCACCACAAAAAGAAAAGAAACAAAAAAGCAAGGTAATGTCATACCTTCTGGAAATAGACAGGGTGTTATACTCAAATATAAGGGCCTCATGTTGCTTTACTGTCAGCCTCAGAAAATAGTTGTTCTCATTTCAAAAGAGAACATTAGGTAATTATGTCATTTTTTCCTGTCTCTAAATCCACTTTAATTTCCAGTTTCATTTTACTGAGAAGGTATACTCTCATTATTACCCTACATGGATTTCCTTTTGAAATTTCTCTCCCACATTCTTTTTAAAATCTCAGTTGCTATTTTCATTTTGTACCCAGCAAACATTTCCGTCTTTTCCTTTAGTCGAGAGGTCAGCAAAGTATGGCCCACTGTGTGTGCTTTTGTGCATAAAGGTTTTTTTTGTTTTGTTTTGTTTTTTTTTTGAGACAGGGTCTCGCTTGGTAGTTCAGGCTGGCCCTCAGCTCACTATGAAGCCCAGGCAAACCTCGAACTCAGCAATCCTCCTGCCTCTGCCTCCCGAGTGCTGGGATTACAGACGTGAGCCACCACGCCCGGCACTGTGCATAAAGTTTTATTGCAACTCAGACATGCTTGTACTTTTACATATGGGTTGTGGCTGCTTTCACAGTACAAGAGCAGAGTTAAGTAGTTAAACAGGAAGCACGTGCCCTGCAAACAGAAAACATCTAATGGGCCTTTTACCCAAGGAATTAGCCAATCCTCACTTTTTTGATCAACTAGGAGATGAGGAATAGACTCAATAGAGTATATACATGTGACCAGCAAAGGAAAAGACATAGGATTTGTACTTAGCCTGGTGCGAAGCCCTAGGTGATCAGAGTAAGTTTCATGAAGCTAATACATTTCTACCAGACCGACGGGATTCCTAATGCCATTCAGGAAACGTGAATGACATTATTTGGGACATGAGCCACTTGAGGGTGTTTACTGCTGTTTCGTTTTCATTTTCCCACTTGAGGTTTTTGAGCTTGCCCAGCCAGGACTCTGCTGCAGTCACTTTCACAGAGTAATGAGAGTCACCAAGTAAGGTGGCCTCAGTGAGAAAGAGGACACTTGCGAGGCTTCCGTTCAGGTAAAACTAATACGACTCCAGCCCCCGAAGTGGACTGCAAACCGTACTCCTTAGATCCAAACTTCCTGAGGCAGAAAAACAAAAAATTCTTTACACTTATGGGAGAAGTAAAGAGCTAATTAGGGGGAAGGTTTAAGTTAAAGGAGGATTATCACTACTACACAGGGAAGGAAACAAAACTGATCACTGTGTAACAGCGTTGCTCGTGTTAGGTCGCCCCAGCCCTGGGCACTTTTTCTCTGGCTGTATGTGACCTTCTGGGACCCGGGTGCCATCGTCTTGCAGGGGTTCATCTCCTCATGAAGCCCTCTCGTGTGTGTCTCCAGAGTGCCGCCCTAACGTACACGTGGGCTGACGCTATTATGTGTACAGTTACTTCCTTTCCCGAGTGTTCTGAATCATAACCAAGCAGGGCTTTAGCTTTGCTAATCAAGAGATGTACCTCGAGGTATTTTATTCGAGCAGAGGCGTGGTTTCCAAGCTGTGACCAGAGGCGCCAGGGCACTGCACAGACTCACAAGAGTGCTTTAATTGCGCCCCATTCCTTGGGTGCTGTCCTACTGTGGGAATGGTTGTGTGATTTTAAGTGCAGCATTACGTTTGACGCTCCGCCCAGCAGGAGGGAGAATGGTAGTGTTCAGCGGGAATGCAGGGCTCCGAGAGTTGTGCTGTTGTGTAAATGGAGTGTATAGTAGGTCATCAGCAGGTATTACGGTAATGTTTGAGTGAAAATTTGTTGTATATATGCATCTTCTTCAACTGTATCAAGTGGTGAAAATGGTACTTACTACGTTATGTAGACATCCTTATTTAAAAACAACTCCTAAACATTTGTTAGGACATCCTGGAAAAAAATAATAAAATGATAGTTTCTGTGAACTGCAAAAGGTTCAGAGCCCGTAAACTAAAGAAAGTTGTCCATCTAGAAAATGAATATGTTCAGTAGCATGTGAACGTGCAACAGGCTTTTTTCTCTTCTCAGAACAGTATTCCATTGACATTATATAGTTTCAATAAAAATATAATTGATCGAATGTTGTTAGCATTGTGCTGTAACAAAAACTGCTCTTGTGTTTAACGTTGTAGTCAAGTGAGCCTGGTAAGACACAAACAAGTTGCTTTGTATTAAGTAAAACAGAATAAATGCCTTAAGTTATATTTAGTGCGTAATATTACCTATTATGACGATTCAGGTAGGAGTGAGTGTACCTGCGGGCAGGAACGAAGAGTCTTTGTAGGTTAGAAAGTCAACTTGGAATGGGCCCTGAGCTGATGGTAAAATTCCGACAAGTAAAGGCAGTGGGCATTTCACATAAAAAGAAACAGTGGAAAGACTCCCAAGATTCATTTTGGGAGAGACAAATCATTCTGTACGGTTGAAACAAGGACATATGTTGTGGAGAAGCCGAGGTTACAGCTGGTTTACTATGCTAGTTGGAGTGCTGTTGTGAAAAGCTTTGAATGCTGGGGTGTGAGGCATTTGGATTTAATTTACTAGGAAAAGAAGAATGATTAGGGTGATTAATCTGTCAGCAGGATATAGGATGATTAAATCAAGGGGAGAGAGGAGACAGGGAGAACTTTTGGAAAGGGAATGATGGATTTTGTTTTATGTATTTGTATTTCAAAGGAAATACCAGGCTGTACGTTGAAGTTAAAGAGCATATTTTTGTTCAGTGTTGTAACCGACAGCTGTATCTTAGACTATTCCTGGGGCAGGCAGACTTTCTAATATTCTTGATGTTTCTAGAGTAGTAATATTAATACGGTATAAAACTGCACGGAAGGGCTGGGGATTTAGCTTAAGTGGTACCACGCCAACCTTGGACACACAAGGGCCTCAGTTCGATCCCCGATACCCCCCCCCAAAAAAAAACTGCGTGGAATGTATACTAGATGGTTGGCATTTACTAAACACATTTATTTCTCATAACTACCTGGGTGTTTTATTATTCCCATTTTATAGATGTGAACAGCATGGCACAGAGAAGTTAAGGTGCCCAAAGTCATATAGTTAATAATTACCCTGACTGGCAAAACTGTTATAAATAAGTGTGCCAGTAGGGCGTAGTCCG
>PVIC010013252.1:17126-38428 GCA_004025085.1 Thryonomys swinderianus
CTTGTGAGGCAGGCGCCGGAACCACTGAGCTAACCCTCCGGCCCGACATACATATTTTTGCTTTATTGCTCTTAATCCCAACATAAGAGCTGCCCTTACCACATTCTCTTTATCTTTCCCCTCGAAATGGGCTTCTAGGACGTCTCCTGCCCTTTTTCCTTTCTCTGATCCTACGGTGCATAGCCAGGCCCTGTATTTTCCCCTGGAGCCCGTCATCTTTCTCCCACATGCTCTGCCCCACAGTCCACGCATGTATGGACAGAGTTATATGACACAGAAGAAAGCTGCCTTCTTCATTCATGGTATACTTAGGGGTGCAGGTGTTTTAATCCTTAAAAAATTTTACATGGCTGGGCGTGGTGGCTCACGCCTGTCATCCCAGCACTTGGGAGGCAGAGACAGGAGGATTACTGAGTTCAGGACTTGCCTGGGCTACACAGTGAGCTCAGGGCCAGCCTGAACTACAAAGTGAGACCCTGTCTCAAAAAAAAAATTTTTTTTTTTTACATGTACGTGGAAAGAGTGATTGCATCTATGCCTCCAAAAAGAAGCACGTAGGCAGAGGATGTAAATGAATTATTCCCTTCTCTTCTTTTGATGCATTATAGTTAGTGTTGATGTTAACTTTACAGCTTTCACTGTTTGTTCTAGCTTTCTATTAGTCATTCTGTTGTCACTCCCATGAAATACCGCATATCATAATATTGTAATTGTAAATGATTTATACATTATCTTAATGGTTGTCAAAGCCAGAATTTGCCTCACAAGCAGATAGGAATAATGCTTTGTCATAATTCATATTTGATCCTCCCACTCCTACAAGAACATGTATTTTACATTCTGGTAGATTCACAAAATATACAGGACCCATTGAGAGGAAGAAAACACGCTCTGTGGTTGGTGTATTTGTTACTTCCGACATATACTTTCTTCTTTTGCCTGCTCTCTCACTCCTGATAATGTGGTACCTCAGTGACAGCCCAGAGAACGGGCTAATTATGTTCTTTCAACCGGGCAGAAGTGGTTTGTCTTGAGACACAGCATCTAATACTCACCCCTTCTTCATCAGAGCCAGGGTAGGCTTGGGGGAGATCTCTGTATATGGATTTAGCCACACATCCTTGGTTGTTTTTCTTGCTTTTGTAATAGTCATTTATCTTTTAATTTCACTGATCTCATACTTAGCTTGTTCCTTTCTGAGCTCTCTGCCTATGAAAGAAGGAACATAGACTCACTCCCAGCTGGCTATCTGCTGCTCTGTCTGATGTATTGAGTTTGGCTTCTCACTGTTTATTAACATCTTCTGTGTGTGCAAAGATTTCCTTCAAATAAACAGTATTTTTAAGCAAGTTTTAAAAAATTTTTTCTGTGGGGTTACCCACTTTCCGGGCCCCCCTTCTGTCTCTCTTAAGGCAGAAGCTTTCTCTCTCAATAAAATTTTCCTACTAAAAAAAAAAAATTTTTTTTTTCTGTAGTACTGTGGGGTTGAACCCAGGTCCTTCACACTCAGTTACATCCCCAGCATGGCCTCTTCCCTTACATTTCGACCCAGGGTCACAGCAAGTCACTCAGTTGTCCAAGCTGGGCTTGAACTTGGGATGCTCCTCAGAGTCCCCCAGAGCACTGGGCCTGTAGGTGTGTGCCACCACACAGGGCTATTGTTTTTATCAAAAAAGTAATCATTCATATCCAGAGTTTAGAAAATAAAGAAAATATATTAGAGGTAGTCATAATTTTTTTACCCAGATTGAACCATTTTTATTTTTAATGTATTCTCTTCTTTAACCATTGATTTAAGGTACATTGTAATCATACTGTGTACACAGGATTTTTATGTCTTGTGTTTCATTGAACATTATACACTGTAAACATTTTCTACTTTGTTAGTTACTTTTCATCATTATTTATAATGTCTAATAAATCATTATTCAATACAGATCTGTCATGAATTACAGCTATATAAATTTTTCTAGCATGTAGGAAACAGGTAAATAACTATAACCCAACTGATCAAAAACATTTCCCATTTTAATATGCAAACATAATATGTATAAACTTTATGAGATTTTTAACATGTTTTCAGATTAATTCCTTGAAAAGTGCTATCTGTTTTACATTATAGTAGTGATTATTAAATTTTCAGTGCTTAAGATGAGCGATTGTTCTAAGTAAACAAAATTTAAACAAATATTTTATACTACCTCCATTTTTATATTTAAATTATTGAAATGAGATTTTTTTAAAAACTCATTTCCACAGCATGATGACTCATGCCACCAGCAATTAGTATCACACACCACAATGCCGGTCGTGGTGGCTCACGCCTGTAATCCCAGCACTCGGGAGGCAGAGACAGGAGGATTGCTGACTTCAAGGCTTGCCTGGGCTACATAGTGAGCTCAGGGCCAGCCTGAACTTCAAAGCGAGACCCTGTCTCAAAAAAAAAAGAAAGAAATAAAAAAAAATTCCCAAGTCATCAACCTAAATTAACACAAACACCAGTAAAAAGCAATTCCTAGCTAGGTATATAGTGATACATATCTGTAGTCCCAACGCTCTGGGAGGCAGAGGCAGGGAGATCATAAATTCATTCCCATCCTAGGCCATTAGGGAGGCCCTGTCTCAAAAAAGTACTGGATATGTGGCTCACGGTGAGGTTCTGAGTTCAATCCCCAATATTGGGAGGGAAATGAAAAGCTAGCTCCTTTCCTTTTCTTTTAGTATGTTGAGCCATTTTGTTTTCTAACATTCCCCACTGTGTACACTACTCTGCCAAATCCTCGAAGCGATGGAGGCTTCCAGTGTTAAGTCTGCCCTTGTAAGACCATCATTGTCTCTACCTTAATCTTTCCCCTCCCTCCTCTCTGACTTTTTTATTTGTTTTGTTTCCACTGTAATGAGTAAAAATCCCCCATGTCAGTCTCACTTCTGATTGTTTTCCAACCTCTCAGTGTTAGAATCTACTTTGATTTTAGTTCAGTTGTTTATAAAGTCGAACAGTTGGGCAGACTGAAATCCTGAACTAGAAAAATCACAAGATTTTGTTGATTATGTAGAGTATTTTTCTAAACTATAGACATATAAACTGTTGGCCTGTTTTTACTGCAAACCTGACACATGAAGAAAAAATTTTTTGTAATGGTACTGTTTTTATTTGGGGTGGTGCTATAATCTGGAACATGTGATCTAGCAAAGGTTATAAATCTGGGAAGAAAAATTATGGTTGGCATGGATTTTAACAGTCTGCGATCTAACAGAGCACAAATCTCCAATTGTTTAAATTCTAAATATTTACTTAAAAAATGAGAGCACTTTTTTAAAAAATAGAAATATTTTAAGTTGTCAATTTACTTATTTTAAAGCTAATCCTTTTTCATCTATTTTTCATAAGATTTTCAAAATCGAAGTTACTCTGCCTACTTCACAATACTCTTGTGTTGCATGTTAAAGTAAAACACACATACAACACACGCTTTTGGCATGAAGCCAGATGTATACTCCAGAGGCAGACTGTTCTGTACCTTAAATTACAATCAGATGTATTTTAGCACAGATCAAATTTTCAGTCTGAAGTTGGTGAGAAGCCTAATTATTTGACCAGGTTACTATTTATGTAGACCACTCTGTGACTGTCTGTGGCTAATCCACAGCTGGCACAATGCTAACTTGGGGAGGTTTCTATTTCATGCTGGAACAGTTTGGAAAGTAAGAAGGGGAAAACTTTAAACTATTCTCATTAAAGGAAAGTCTAAAGAGCAAGTACATATATATTACTATGGAGACAAGATGCTATATAAACGTTTAATTCTCTAAATGACAGAAATAGCAAAGGAAACAGCTTGAACACTCATAGTTTGCAAGGGATATGGTATTTGGTGACAAAAGAAAGTTGAAACCATTTTTTTAAAATAATGATATCTACAACATTAGCTTTAGAAGAGTTGGATATTGGTTAAAAATAATGGTTTAGAATTTTTAAATGATGAGAAAACTTGGTTACGATGACAGAAGATATGGTTTGTATTAGAATTTCATTAGCAATACTTTGCGGCTTGGTTTTATTTAGTTTGATTTGGTTTGGTGTCTAGTTCAGTTTGGTGTGGTTCATTTTGCTATGGGATAAGTTCTTGCTCTGTATTCCAGCCTTGCCTTAAGCTCACTGCATACCCAGGCTGCCATCAAACTCATGGTGATCATCCTGCCTCAGCCTCCCGAGTGCTAGGATTACAGGAGTATTACCACTATATTCGTTCATGCATCCTGTCCTTTTTCCTCTTCCTGCTGTCCATTTTCTTCCTTAGTAATTACAGGCCCTCTTATCTCACTACTTGTCCAGTGAGCTTTCTGAGTTCAGTTTTCTGATACATCTTTGGAGTTCCCTCAGGACCTCGACTGAACACTGTCCTTTACCACATAAGATACACCTTAGCCTAGATTTTTCTCTCCTATGATCACCAGATTCAAATCTCAGTCATCTTTTGCTCTTTTGCTTTCCAAATCATAAAACAATGATCAACTCTTACATATAGTACTATGAATAGAGTTTTTCTTTTCTACAGCCCAGTGCAGAGTTTTTTTGTTTTGTTTTGTTTTGTTTTTTCTTTTTGAGACAGGGTCTTGCTTTGTAGTTCAGGCTGGCCCTGAGCTTACTATGGAGCCCAGGCAAGCCTTGAACTCAGCAATCCTCCTGTCTCTGCCTCCCGAGTGCTGGGATGACAGGCGTGAGCCACCACGCCCGGCACTGTGGTATGTGGTATTGATCGCTGGTGGGTGTGAGACTCCACGCCCAGCATTGTATGTGATTTCCGGGGATCGAACTCAGGACCTTGCACTTGCGAGGCAGGCGCCAGAACCACTGAGCTAACCCTCCAGCCCAGTGCAGAGTTTTATTAACAGTTGCTAAGCTGCTGTTGTCCAGATGTCTTAGGTACTTTTCTCTCACTGTTCAAAATTCAAGGGGAAAGAATCATTTAGCTCACAGTTTGGGGTTTTTTCGTTTGATTTTTTGTTTTGCAGTACCAGGGATCACACTCGAAACCCTTGGGCGTCCAAGGTTGGCCCGGTACCACTTGAGCTAAATCCTCAGCCCCTTAGTTCACAGTTTGTAGAGGATTCAGCCCACAATCGACTGGCTCCAAGGCAGGGCAGCACATGACAGAGGGCAACCGTTCATGGCAGACAGAAGGCGCCAGAGCAACAAGACAGCAAGGGAGCTGTCTTTCAACAGCACCTTCTGCACCTTTTACTTTATTCCGACTGTTTAGGGCAGGCAGCTTTCACCTCCTAATCCTAGTGCCCTGGAGCCCACTGCACCATTCCAGAAAAGGCCTCACCTATGAACACTGGAGTTATTAACTTTTGCTTTAACTTTTTCTATAAGCATTTATTCCTTTTTTTCAAGAAAACTTATTATCCATAATCTATGTCCACCTTTGCATTGCTCGTCAAACGCACTCTCATCTGGCCACTCACTTGGCCTTTCCAAGTCCATCTCCTATTGTTGTGCTTTGTGGGTGTTTTGTTTGATTTTGAGGCTGGCTTTGAACTCACAGCAATCCTCCTGCCTCAGCCTCCCAAGTCCTAGGATTATAGGCTTGCGCCACCTCACCAGCTTGTGGTTTTTCTGTTACTCACTTTTGTGTCATCTGAGCCAATTTTTTCCATGTGCACCCACATCTTCCTTCCATTTTCATTTGGATATCATAATAAGATTCTAACTGGTATTGGATAAGTAGATAAATGGCATTTGAAAATACTGGTTGCCTGATAAGAAATTTTAATTAGCCTCATTTTCTATTACATTACTGAATTACTTTCTCATTATTTAAAAATTGTTCCTCCAAGTCCCATTTAGATGTGTCTTAAGGTAATAAGCTCCTATCTTTTTTTTTTTTTAAAGGCAGGGTCTCGCTTTGTAGTTCGGGCTGGCTCTGAGCTCACTATGTAGCCCAGGCAAGCTTCGAACTCAGCAATCCTCCTGTCTCTGCCTCCCGAGTGCTGAGATTACAGGCGTGAGTCACCACGCCCAGCGTTGTATGTGGTTACCGGGGATCAAACTCAGGACCTTGTGCTTGCGAGGCAGGTGCCGAACCACTGAGCTAAATCTCCAGCCCAATAAGGTCCTATCTTAATAAATAGATTTTATAAAATTCACTTAAAAGAATACAAACTTATTTATAAGAAGCGAGAAGAGGGTCCAGGGATGTAGCTCAGAGGCGCCACACTTGTCTAGGAAATGCAAAGGTCCTGAGTTCAATCCCTAATACTCCCCTCCAATAAAAAGGAGAAGATAAACCTAGAAGGGTTATTTCTGCTTCATTATGTATCTTTAAATGTAATTACTGTCTTGAATGAGACCTTTTATGTGTCTTTACCTTTTGTAAATTCTCAGAAATTCTTTCAATGTTCAGTATATAAATCTAACATGAAATAAGTACTGTTTTTTTCTCTCAAGCACATAGTACTCATATGATTAACTTTTCCCTAGTTAAATGCAGCCATTTTCTGGCTTGTTTCTTATAATTGTATCTTGGAGAGGCTTTTGTATTTTGTATATAAGTCTCTTTTTTTCTCATCAGAGCAGTTCTGTGGAGATGACATTTCTAATTTTCCCTCCTTTTTTTCTTTTCTTCTTTTTTTTTTTTTATCCAGGGCTTTTTTCTTACAGTTTCCCCAGAGTCGATTTTAAAAGTGGCCCAGTATGCTTCTGAAAAAAACAGGATTTTCACTTTGAATCTGTCTGCACCATTTATTAGCCAGTTCTACAAGGAACCATTGATGAAAGTTATACCTTACGTTGACATACTTTTTGGAAATGAAACGGTGAGTTACCTTTTTTTTTTTTTTCAGGAAATACCTAATTTTTCTTTTTCTGATCTGTGTATATGTCTACACATATATGAATAAATTTCTAAAATTTATATGTAATCCTTAAGAATTACATAAAATTACTGCAATATAGAATGCTCTGTCACAGCATGTTTAGTTTTTCCTTTAGTATATATTAACCTTGTAGTAGAAAATTTATTTTTAAAAGATTATATATTACTATTTAATTTGCATATAGTAAGATTCATCCTTTTTCTACAGCTTGTCTACAAATACACCCTTGATTTGCCACCGTGACCATAATCAAGATTAAGAACATTTCTATCATGTACTTTAATCTCTTCACAGACTCTTCGTAATTTTAGTTTAATATATCATAAGTAATTATTTACGTAATTTATGTTTAACTTTTTGACTAATAATATCACCTTCACCACTGTTTGTATTTCACAGTAGAATTTCCTTTGAAATATTACAGGTTTTTCTCTCTACAAGAATATATTTTCTTCCATTCTAAACTAAAAATATATATAAATACATATTTGCTCTTCATAGCTTATGTTTAACCTATAGGACTTATAAATCTGTGCAATGGAAAAAGAAAAAAAACCTTTGGTACCTTCAGGTGATCATGGCCATAACCTTGAACTATTGAAAATATTCAGAATGTTTTGTATGAAATGACTATCTTGTATTCAGCTTCCCAAGAGTCCATTCTGATTTTAATTCTATGTTCTAATATTGTTTAAATATATCTGTTGATTTGTGTACCTCAGTAACGTAAGTGTACAGTCTCCCTAGGAAAACATAAAAGTCGAACTGGAAATAAATGTGAGGTTACCTGGGTGGAGATTAAAGGACTGATGTGTTTAAACAATATTATAATTTAAGTCTCCGCAAAGGCAATAATTGCTGGAAGTCAGGGCTGTATTCTTTACAAACTGATACAACAGCCAGAAATACTGGGGAAAACCATGAAGCCCGAGCTAACTGCTTGACGTCTCATTTGACTAAAAATTGTACTTTTTAGAGTTTTCTTATTACCAAGGGTCAAGGGGGTGACTCGGCCCTGTGCTGCTCTCTGGATAGGAATAGCAACAGATAAACCGCATCGCTACAGCCACCTGAGGTCAGAAGCGTCCGAAATAAAGAATGCGTGTCATTGGCAGCAAATTCACCCTCAGCCTTTATGGTCAGGACAGATTAGGCTGGCAGCACATAAATAAGGGATGAGACTTGAAAAAGACAAATTTTAAAACATTTTAAAAGATAAATACGATTCCAGTGAATGAGACTTTGGAAATAAATACAGCTTTAGAGGAATGAATGCCAACCAAAATGCAGTTGGAGCTTTATAGTCAGTCTCCAGTGACCTTAAGTAGAAAGAGAATAGGGAGGAGCTTCCTAAAAAGCCTTTGCAGAGCCCACAAGCAAACTCTTTAGTGAAAGCTGATACTTTTAAAAGACACACAAATCATAGAACCGATACACAGAATCAGGGAATGATGCTACAAGTCTGGGAGACACTTAGCAAGTAAACAAGAATAGGCCCCAGAAACATTTCCATTTCCCTAAAATGCTGGTAATGTGATGGTCGTCACTTTTTAAAAACAAAAGACTCCAAAGCACAGCAAGGGTTATAATAAAAAATGGACTTAATCAAAATTTTTAAATTTATACCTTATAGGATATTATCAAAAATGTGGACGATTGCTGGGCATGGTGGCTCATGCCTGTAATCCCAGCACTCAGGAGGCAGAGGCAGGAGGATTGCTGAGTTCGAGGCTTGCCTGGGCTACATAGTGAGCTGAGGGCCAGCCTGAACTACAAAGCGAGTCCCTGACTCAAAAAAAAAAAAATGTGGGTGATGGACCAGAGATTTAGCTCAGTGGTTCCAGCACCTGCCTAGCAAGTTTAAGGTCCCTGGTTCAATCCCCAATAACCACATACCACAATACTAGGCATGGTGGGTCACACCTATAATCCCAGCACTCAGGAGGCAGAGGCAGGAGGATTGCTGAGTTCAAGTCTTGCTTGGGTGAGACTCTGTCTCAAAAAAAAAAAATTGTGGATGACAACTTGAAAATGTAGGTAATACTTATAAGCCCTATGTCTGAGAACTTAGTAACGTCCAAAATACATACCTTATTAACAACAATAGGAAAACCAGCACCACACTGTAAAATGCTATAAACATCCCGCCAAAATGTCCAATAGATGCATAAGAAGATTTCGAACATCGCTGATCATTAGAGAAGTATAAATCAAGCCAAAATTGGACACCACTCCCCCCATCAGATGATGATGGAACTGCAATGCTCCCTGCTGCTGCTGCTGCTGCTGCAGAGAGTACAGTGCAGTACAGAACAGCTCGGTAGTTGCCAAAAGACTGAACATAAGTTTTCACCGCCTTTTCCTGCAAGTCTGAGAATAGGAACCTGAGTGCTTGTGCACCAGTGTCCATAGCAGCATCATTCACAGTAGCCAGAGATAGAAACAAATCAAATTATTTTTTTTACTTTGTTTTGCCTTTTGGTTTTGTTTTTTGTGTTTGGGTTTGTTTTTTGTTTGTGTGTTTGTTTTAATCAAGCCCAAGGGTACTATACTAGCTACCTCAAAAAAAGGAATACTGTACTAGCCCTTTTTCTTTTGAGATAGGATCTTGCTAAGTTGCTTACACTGGCCTCACTTGAGATCCTCCTGCTTCAGCCTCCCAAGTAGCTGTGTTACAGGCATTCATCAATGTTTAATTTTGGAATAACTGTCTTTACATTAGTCCAGGTGTTATATGATTGTACATGATCGATGCATATATGATTTTAAATACACATCTATTGTGTATATACAATGAAATGCACACATATGTAGTATATGAGTAAGATATATCTTGTAAACACACAACCACAATCAATGTAGTGAAGATATATGCGTCTCTTCAATCTTTTCCTTATTCCCACTTCCCTCTTGTTTTGGGGATGGTGTCTCACTATTTGGCTAGTCTAACCTTGAATTCATGGGTTCAAGCGCGCAAACCAGCAAACAACTGAGACTGCAGGTGCGCAATCATTGTTTTGTTTTGGTTTTTTTTTGTTTGTTTGTTTGTTTGTTTTGTTTTTTGCTTTTGCCTTTTTAAGACAGGATCTATATAGTTCAGACTGGCCTTGAACTTGCTGTGTAGTGCTGGCCCTCATCAAACGTGTGGCGATCCGCCTGTCTCAGCCTCCCAAGTGGTGGAATTACAAATGTGCACCACCATATCTGGCCAGATGCACAGTCAGCATTGCTCCTTGAAATCTCTTCTTCCCTCTCCATCATTCCCAGATTATCACTCATCTGTTTCCTGTCACTGGGCTTTAATTATACAAATAACTTTTCCCTGAGAAATAGTTCTTAAACCTTATCACAAATTTCTCTTTTTTTCGTGGGGAACTGAAGATGATTTATTGGTACAGCATTCAAGAAAAAGAACAACGTGTTTAAAGAGATAAAACTAATCTACTTTTTATATAAAATATAGTATTTTTATTTTCCTTGTTAAAGTTCATCACTTCAAATGATATTTGCACTCTATTAACATTTTAAAAATCTTATTCCAGTACTCAGCTTATGTGATATTTATTAAGATGTTGCATTATTTGCCCTTCCATTATATAAAGCAAATATGGCTTTAACACAATCATTGGTGGTTTACTTGAGCAAAGCTAGGATTTGCCTCTTAAATTTATCAGTAGACCTTTTGAGACTGGTTTGATGAATACCAAATATTATAATGGCCTGTAACCAATCTTTATTATTATTCTGTAATCTGTATCATGGCAGATCTTCTAAATGTACCATGTTTCCACTGCTCATTGTTTTCCCATAACAGGAAGTCATAAGTAACTGTTGAAATGAATTCAGATGAACAGTAACCATATCAAAACAAAAACAAGTTCTCCTGACGTCATTTGTCACCATGTACCACTTTCTCTCAGCTGGGGGAAAAGAATTTAAGAATCTATGCTAAGATCTAAGTAAGAGATGTGTCACCATATGAATCTAAAGACTCAGTTTTGTTATCACTTCTCTTTAGAGGAATTTGTAGATTCAAAATATTCAGTTAAAATCCAAATAGGAGCCAGATGTGGTAGTGCATACCTATAATCTCAGCACTCTGGGAGGAAGGAGGATCAGAAGTTCAAGCCCAGTCAGGGCAACTTAGCTCCACAGCAAGAACTTGTCTCACAGTAATAAATTTTTCAAAGTCTGGGGATGTAACCCAATGTAAAGTTCCCTGGGTTCAACCTAAAATAACTAAAGTCAAGTTACTTACTAAAGTAAAGTTAATAAAGTTTACTTACTAAAGTACAATGACAGTTACTAACATTTACTTACTAAAGTTACTAAAGTGAATTAGAGTAATCAAGAAAATATGCCACAGAGTAAAGATACACAGAAGCCCAGGGACATAAGAGGGATTCCAGAAATAGACCTGCAATTGATTTTTCAAAAAGGTTTCCAAGGGTATTTTATGCAGAAACAATATTGTTTTTAACAAATTGTGCGGAAATAATTACTTACCCACTGAGAAGCCAACCTCAGTTCATATAGCATACTACTGCATGGGATATTAGAATGTCTGGAATTGCAGTTTGTGACCATGCCAAATACTGGCAAGAATAGAAAATTAGCCCAACTGCCATTTACTTCTGGTAAAAAGTAAAATGGTACTACTTTGGAGATGGTGTCTCCTCTGTCTTACATATCAGGTATCACCTCAGGGAAATGAAAGCGTACATTCGCACAAAAACATATACAAATGCTCATCACAGCTTTATGTGTAATAGTCGAAGCCTAATCATAACCAAGTTCCATCCCCTAATGATGACATAAACCAATTGTGATGTACTCCCAGGCTGGAATGCTACCTATTGTAGAAAGCACCAAAGAAAGGAATGATCAGCATGGGCGACTCTCAGAATATTCATGCTGTATGAAAGGTGCCAGACAAATGTATATTCTGTAGGATTCCACTTATTAACTTCTAGTACATGGAACATACTGTACAATGACAGACCGCAGACCCGTGGCTGCCTGAATATAACAGTGTGCTCTGAGGAAACTTGTAGAAGTGAAAGCGTCCCCTGCCTTGGTTGTGGCTGTGGAACCTGGAACGGGTATCGAACCTAGCTGATGACATACACTTTTAGTTGGTACATATTTCTGTTTGTTAATTATATCTCTGTAAGGCTATTAGAAAGAATACTTTGATTCCATTATTTTTATTAGCGAATGTTTGCTGTACATACGTTCTCGGTAGGGTGTTGGTTAATTCTTTTTTTTAACCCCTTTCCTCCATCTCTTGGTCCTGCAAAAGATCTGTCTCCTTATTTCCTATTATCTTTCTTTTATTTTGCTCTTTATTTGTACTTTGGACTTCTCATGTAAGAGAAACCTTTGGGGTTTAAGTTTGTGTATCTGATTTATTTCACTTATCATCATGGTCTCAAGGAAACTGTTTTCTTACACATTCCCCAAACTCATCTTTCTTCATGCCAGGATACTACATTTCCTTTGCCCATTCATCTGTTGATGGACAGATAGGTCACTTCCAAGATTTAGCTGTTATGAATTGTACTGCTAAATACATGGGTATGTTTCACTCTAATATGAAGTCTTTGCCTCCTTCAGGAAGATACCTAGAAGTTGAATAGCAGGTTGAATGGAATTTCTATTTTTAGTTTTTTGAGGGATCTTCAACCTGATATCCAGAACCATTTAAATAAGTACCAAAAAAAATTGCTAGAAAGAAATACCAATTTCATACTTTTTGAGTACTGTATCAATCAGAGGAGGAATGTGCTCATAGTCTTGGATTCTAAGCTTGGCAGACAAGTAAAGATTACCACACCCGATCATTTACAAAGATATCCTCAAAAGCCATCGTTTGGTTTACACAGCAGTTCCATGGCTGTTTCTCTAATGCGTGTAAAGTTTCACAGAAAATGGTCTGTTTCTGCCAGGCAGTGTTATTAGTAGTGTTGGACTCCTTCCTCTATTACTGGGACAGCGAACCTTTTAGAGCTTTCAGTGATACAAATGGTCCTCTGCAGCTTGTGTGCAGTAGATTGGCCTCCACTGCCAGAGGATCATCTGTCCTGACCTTCCAGTTGGGCTTTTCTCATATCTTATCCCATTGCTCCTTTTTGTCTGTTTAACTTGGCCAGAAAAAGAGTATTCATCTCTAAGGAATATCTGAAAATACTTGGTTGGGGACATCCTGTGACAAAATAGAATTGTCCACAAGAGTGCCACTGCTATGTTATTGTACTATGAACTAAGAGTAATCACTAAATAATATTGCTTATTTTCTTTCATTATAGTAAAAAAAAAAAATGTTTAACTACATTGACCATTTCAACCAATGCAGCCTACACAATTCAGTGGCATTTATGTACATTCACAGTACATAATGTACAACTCTCATCACTCTCCATCTCTAGAACTTTGCCAGCATCCCAGGCAGAAAGTCTGTAACCATTAAATATTAATCCTCCATTTTACTTAATCATCCTCACACCCTTTAGTAATCACGGTCGTACTGTCTCTATGAATTTGCCTATCCTAAGTACCTATTTGTCTCAAAAAACTAAAAGAAAAAAATAGGATTGTACAATGGTCATGTGATGTGTCTAAGTTATTTCACTTAATGTTTTCAAGATTCATACATGTTACAGCATGTATCAGAAGTTCATTCTTTATTAAGACTGAGTAATTGCATATTGAAGTTTTATTTTATTCATTCATCTGCTGATGGGCATTTAGTTTGGTTCCATCCTTAGCTACTATGAATAATACTGCCATGAGCATTGTTCTTTCTAAATCCCTGCTTTGGGGATTTTTAGGTACCCACCTAAAGGGGGGATTGCTGGAACATAATTATTATTATTGTAATAATTCTTATGGTCAACTTTTTGAGGAACTGTTAAACTTTTTTCCATAGCAGCCTGCTGTACAATTTTATACTCTCACCAGAATTACACAGGGCTCTACTTTCTCCTAGTCTTCAACAACACTTGTTCTTTTCCTGTTTTTAAATAATAACAATCCTCGTAGGCCTGAGAAAGCATCTCCTTTGGTTTTTATTTGTGTGGTTGACTTTGGAGAGGAGGCCCAGTACTGGGGATCAAATCCAGGGCCTTGTACATGCTGAGCAAGGGTTCTATTAGTGAGCTTTGCACAGGCCACTTTTAACTGAGATACAGAGATGCATGCAGACAAATTTTTGTTTCCTCACTTAGTAATCTTCTTAGATTGCACTTTGTACTTACAAATTAAACATGTGACCTGATTGCTTACCCATCTTAAAAGTTTTATAATTTCTCTAGTATATAAGCTCTTTAAATGTTATATTGTATTTTTAATTTGTTACAGAGATCTCCAGACTTTAAAAGATTTCCCTCAGCAACAACCATTTGTTAGCTAAACTCACATCAAATCGGTTTAATAAAGGATATTCTCCATGCAGATAATTATAAATTATATCCATTGATGCCTACTAATACTGGCTGCTTTGTAGTCATTAGGTAAAATACATGACTAAAGAACTTGATTATTCTTCTTGTTTTTCATTTTTATTAAATTAAGAAATTTTTGAATAGTGCTATTTTGGAAATGGTTCCTAAGAGTAATACCTTTCAAGGCTCCCTAATCACTAGATAATTAACCTGCCAGGATTAAGTACACTCAACTTTGCCTCAGGATGCTTAACTCTCAAATAAGGTCAATTATCTCATAATAATGACTGCTTTGTGGAGAGTTACCACTTAATTCCACCACGAACTGTCACATCCCCTGTACAATGCACTTTAAGGTAGTTTAAATAATAAGATACAGTTTGAAATGGTTCAGAATTCACTTCAGTTTTTTCATATAGATTAAGAACAATACATTTTAGGTAAAGCTCCCCCAGTATTTGAAATCTCACAGATGATTTTTTTTTTTTCTTTAAGACAGGAACTGGCTTTGTAGTTCAGGCTGGCCATGAACTTACTATACAGCCCAGTTTAGCATCAAACTCACAGCAATCCTCCTAACTTTGCCTCCCAAGTGCTGGGATTACAGGCGTGAGCCACCACACTCGGCATTGTGGTATGTGGTGCTAGGGATCAAACTCGGGACCTTGCTCTTGCCAGGCAGATGCTGGAACCACTGAGCTAAATCCCCACCCTGATGATTTCAATCTAACATTGGTTGCTACCCTTCATGGGTCTTTTGGGTGACAGTATACCCACAATGCTCAAGCCCATTTCAAGTGTGTTGACTTCACCTGCTATTCAGCATAGTATTAAAAGTCAAGAGTGTAGGGCCAGAGATTTAGCTCAGTGGCTCCAGTGCCTACCTAGCAAGGACAGGATCCTGAGGTCAGTCCCTGGTAACCACATACAACAATAGTGAGGATGATGAACCACACCCACCAGCATCAGTATCACATACCACAATGCCTGGTGCAATGGCTCATGCCTGCAATCCCAGCACTAGGGAAGCAGAGGCAGGAGGATTGCTGAAATCGAGGCTTGCCTGAGCTACATAGTGAGCTCAGGGCAGCCTGAACTACAAAGTGAAACCCTGTCTCCAAAAAAAAAAAATCAAGTTTATTAAATGAATCCCAGTAAACAAAATTCTGCAATTTATTGTTGTGGTTATAACTGTTTTCCAGTAACTATTCAATCATATTTAGTTAGTGGTGAGGCTGTCATGGTCAAAAGGTAGAATGCTACTTGATGGGTTGGGACATTTTAAATGAAATATTATATTGGCTTCACACATTTGAATCTATCTCTTCTAAACCTGAATGATAGCTGCATTTCTTCACATGTAAGCTGCAATCATCTTTTCACCAAACTAAGTAGAATATGTTGAATTTTTCCTCCGTTATATATTTCCCAGAGAAGAACATTGGGAAGAAAATTTATTAACATTTTGTTTACATTGTTAAGTCTACTTCCATGTTTTAAATAACCATTTAAAAAAATAGACAATGCAGCCGGGTGTGGTGGCTCACGCCTGTAATCCCAGCACTCGGGAGGCAGAGACAGGAGGCTTGAGGAGTTCGAGGCTTGCCTGGGCTACATAGTGAGCTCAGAGCCAGCCTGAACTACAAAGCAAGACCCTGTCTCAAAAAAAAAAAAAAATAGACAATGCAGAACTCAAGAAAAAGTAGTTGTTCTTTAGATTGTAATTAACTTTGATGCAGATATCTTGTGTGAGGTAATTTTTCAGTTTCTTGACATCTATGAAATACAGTGTCCTCCAAAAAATGTATAGATCACCAAAAGAAAAACTTTGCAAGGTACCTTTGGCCTCTCAAATTATGTGAAGTGCCCAAGGTGGTCGCCCTGAGCTTCCAGACATTTATTAGTACGGTGAACAGCTGAAATGTACATAGATTTTTTGGCAGACTCTATAGAAGTCATTTGCAGTTTAAATCTGTAAAAACCAACTAGCTATGTAATTTTGGGTTCCAGATATGGTCTGTGGCATGCCTGTATAGATCTTCACTCAGACATAATCCTCTGATGAAGAGGCTTTCTGTTTTTTGCAAAAGTACTATTTTTAATTTTTAGAAACTCGCAAGTGTGTGCTTATTTTTTGAGAGGATTATTTGTTTTTACATCATTTTGTCACATGCATGTAGCCCTGGGTGTCTAACTCTGGGCCTCCCACACTCAAGCCCTGAGCGTGTCCCAACTCCAAGTCTAATTCTTTTTTTTTTTTTTTTTTTGAGTCAGGGTCTTGCTCTATAGTTAAGGCTGGTCCTGAGCTCACTCTGGAGCCCAGGCAAGCCTCGAACTCAGCAATCCTCCTGCCTCTGCCTCCCGAGTGCTGGGATGACAGGCGTGAGCCACCATGCCCGGCTACAAGTCTAATTTTTGAAGGTATTGGCTTATCAAGCATTTCCAGGGACTCGAGGCTGCTCTCTAGATCCATAGTCTGACAGCAGGAGAAGGGTGTGGTCTTTCCCATCCTCATGCCGGGGCGATCCCATCACGAACATAGTCTCTCTTTCAGGAGAGAAGTTGAAACTGTTCCAGAGCTCTCTCCATTACTATTTTTTTATTTATTTGTGAGAAAAGTGAGAACTGTTTTCAGAGAATGTATATAACCCCATCAAAAATATTTTAAACTTACAAAGGTTTTATAACATTTTGACATGTTTGTCTTTTCTAGTGAACGTAATGAAATTTCAGTGATTACAGGACTTTGGCTTCCTATATCACCGCTGAGCTCCCGGATGTAACCTTCCTTTAGGGTCTCGCCAGAGCTGCTGGGAACGGACTCAGAAAGAGCCAAGCCATTGGGCCATGTCCTTTCTTTTTCCTTCTCTTTCTACTTTGATCTCTCATTTCTCCTCTTTTCTTCTGCCATCACCAACATAACCTCCTCTTTTACCCCCTGTATCCCTTTTTCCACCCACTACCTCACTGAAGACCATCCCCACCTCCATCCATCATTCATAAAAATGTGCTGCAGGGTCAGAGATTTGGCTCAGTGGTTCCAGCGCTTGCCTTGCAAGCACAAGGTCCCTGGTTCAGTCCCCAGTAACCACATACAATACTGGGCGTGGTATGCCCAATGGCAATCAGTACCTCATACCACAGATGCCGGGCTTGGTGGCTCACGCCTGTAATCCCAGCACTCAGGAGGCAGAGGCAGGAGGATTGCTGAGTTCAAGGCTTGCCTGGGCTGCATAGTGAGCTCAGGGCCAGCCTGAACTACAAAAGCGAGACCCTGTCTCAAAAAAAAAAAATGCCCTACAATTTGAAGAGGATTGAATTACCATGGGGTGATCATATTTGCGCAATAATAACTTCTTGTGTTACTTGGTATCTTAGTTAATCTTTTTATTCACTTCATTGTCTCCATTTCTATACATTCGTAAGTGATAATTTTGTGAGCATTTGTACAGTTTCCCATACTATTGGAAAGGTCAATATTTGAAGTGTTTGCTAACTGCATTATAACACTTACTGTTGCTAATTAAACTTATTGAATGATTTTACTTACCCTCATAAACACAAGCTATAAATTATGTCAGTAGAAAGAACACCCGACCTACTATCTACAAACCCAGTTTGTAGCTTGGCTCTTGAAGTTTTCTGTGCCTTTCAAAACATAGACAATAGATATCAAGAAGCTGAAATTCTTAGATGTTAGGGAAATAATTAGAAATTTTGAACAGGTTCTATAGATTTTTAAAAATATTTTATTAATATCTTAGTTTCTGTTTACTTTATTCTCATCAATTAAAAAACATGTTTGGAAAAATCCTATGTTTCTGTTTCTGATGAGATCAAATTCAGGATCCCACCTTCTAAATAAATATATTTCCCTAGTCCCCTTTCTGGAACAATTGCTATGTCTTTAAAACTTTTATGACAACAATTTTAAGAGTGTTGGCTGATGTTTTGTAAAGTGCCTTTCAATGAAAGGTCAGGTCATATGTAATCATGATTAATGCATTTTTAATGTCTTCTCCTCTTTGTATAAGATTCTAATGCCTTAATAGTGGCAATACTAACTTTAATCACCTGGTTACAGAGACCTTGGCCAAGTTTATCTACTTTAAAATTATTTTTTCTGGCCAGGCACAGTAGCATTTGCCTGTTGTCCTAGCTACTCAGGAGGTTGATGCTGGAATATTCCTATAGCTGGAGAGCTTCAAACCAGCCTGGGCAATATAATGAGACCCTGTCTCAAAAAAAGAGAGAAGATTAAGAAAAGTAATGTACGCACCACACACACACACACACATTTATATCTATCTCTCCATTTATCTGTCTATATATTAAAACCCCAGCTGAATGTGGTGACTCACGCCTGTAATCCCAGCACTTGGGAGGCAGAGGCAGAGGCAGGAGAATTGCTGAGTTCAAGGCTTGCCTGGGCTACATAGTGAGCTCAGGGCCAGCCTGAGCTACAAAGCGAGACCCTGTCTCAAAACAAAAACAAAAACGGAGCAATAGTGAAACCTTATATTTTGCTCAAAGCTAAAATACACATAAATAGCATTGCAGAAGCACTCTGGGGGAAGGGCCAAAATGTTTCACATGTGGGAGGAACGTGACTCATGAGGGGCCAGAGAAGGGACCGTGGTGGGTGCCTCTAAAATTGCCCCTGTTGGTCCCTGCCTCAAGCATTCATGCTGTTTTGGAACCCTACTTCCTTGAGTGGGCAGAATCTAGTGACTTTCTTGTGATAAATAAAATAGGACAGAAGTGACGGTATGTCACTTCCAAAATCTGATTCCCAAACACTGTGCCATTTCTTTCCCTGGAGGAAGTAGCCTAGAGGAAGCATAAAACTGCAGCAGCCCTGAGGAGAGCCCCATGGGGCCAAGAACTCATGTTCTGAGGACTGCCACAGCCACACCAGGGCCTGCTCGGGCAAGCGAGGCATGCTGCCCCCAGCAGAGACACTCAGCCTGCCCACAGGAACTAGGGGATAGTAAGCCCAAGTGTGCTTTCAAGGTGCTACATTTCTGAGTCATTGGTCCTGTGACAATAGATTATACATACACTATGAAAAACAGATTTACTGAGTAAGTTTCAATATATCTGTCCTTTCTGCCAGTTCCTTTTAATTTTAGCCTTGGAGTGGATTGTCAAAATATTATTGCTTCGGGCTGGAGATTTAGCTCATTGGCTCTGCCACCTGCCTAGCAAGCACAAGGTCCCTGGTTCGATCCCGGTAACTACATACAATGATAGGATTTTGAGCATACTGACTCACGCCCACCAGCAATCAGTTCCACACCCCACAATGCCAGGCATGGTGGCTCACACCCGTAATCCCAGCACTCGGGAGGCAGAGAGACAGGAGGATTGCTGAGTTTGAGGCTTGCCTGAGTGAGCTACATAGTGAGTTCAGGGCCAGCCTGAGCTACAAAGCGAGACCCTGTCTCAAACAAAACAAAACAAAAAAAATATTATTGCTTCATTAGTTAGTTTTTCCTCATCTGCTTTTTTTTTTTTAGTATCAAAGATTGATATGGTTCTGAAACTCACGACCGTGTAGCAAGGCTTGCTCAGAAGCATCATATGCCCCCGACCCCCTGTCTGCCTCTTCCCTGGTTCTTTTTTCCTTCATGCTTTGTTTCTTGCCGCCTATGCCCTGTGTAGGTAGAATACTTGTTTTTGTTTCTTTGGTTGCTTTTGGGTTTTGGGGGTTGGTGTTTTGGGGCCTCTGTTTTGTTTTGTTTTGTTTAATTTTTTGGTGCTTAGAACTGAACCTAGGACCTCATGCTTGCTAGAAAAGCATTCTCACTGTTTCCAGTGAGATTATTTTAATGTTTGACTATCAGGTACTTAGAAAGCACTGCTACCAAATAGAATTCATTATAGGGGTAAAATATTAGGTGTCTTAGTTACTTTTATCATTTGGAGACGAACTACCTGATGCCCAAAGTTAAAGGAGGAAGGTTTATTCAGCTCACAGTTTGTAGAGTTCATAGTTGGCTGACTCCAAGGCTGGGGAGCATGGCAAAATGTGGCAATAGTAGCTTCTTTCTATCCATTTGTATTCTGCGTTACACTACCTACCTCTAAGATGGGTAACACACCTAAAACCGTACCAAATCCATCAGTAGCCACACACCTGTCATTCCAGCAACACACTGTAGACCCAGCCACTTCTGAAAAAGCCCCATGTATGACCACATGAGGCTTTGCAAGGGACATCTACATAGAAGCTGTAACATTAGGTTTATTGTTAAAATTTAGTTGCTGTAAGTATTAAACTGAAGTAAAACTGTAGCTCTCAGTCTCTCCCGGCCAATTCATTTTAGTGCAGTAAAAATAATCCATAGTTCTTTATAGTAGAGATTTTAAGACTCATTCATCTCCTTTTTGCTTGTTTTATTGAAAACATTACATGAATATGAATGAATCACCATTATCTCCTCTTTCATTTTCCTTTCTGGCTGGCATTTTTATCTTTATCTTCTACATGTCTGCCACAATGCATCATGTTCACTTTTACCTTTAATGTCTTTTCATTTGCCCATCTCCCTGTCTTTCTCCTTACCATCTCCAAGTCTATTTAATATCAAGACTTACTTCACATATTCTTTCCCATCCAAGTACTAACCAGGCCTGACCCTGCTTAGCTTCCGAGATCAGACGAGATCAGGCGCGTTCAGGGTGGTATGGCCGTAGACAACTTCACATATTCTCGACCTCAGATCTTTTTCCTTCCTTACCAAGTTTCTTTTTTTTTTTTTTGAGACAGAGTCTCACTTTGTAGTTCAGGCTGGCCCTGAGCTCACCATGTAGCCCAGGCAAGCCTCAAACTCAGCAATCCTCCTGCCTCTGTCTCTGGAGTGCTGGGATTACAGGCGTGAGCCACCACACGGGACACTGTAGTATGTGCTACTGGTCACTGGTGGGTATGAGCCACCATGCCCAGTACTGTTGTATGTGGTTACCAGGGATCAC
>PVIC010013253.1:0-38360 GCA_004025085.1 Thryonomys swinderianus
TGAGCCACCACGCCCGGCGAAATCAGGACCTTGTGCTTGCTAGGCAGATGCTGGAACCACTGAGCTAAATCCCTGGCCCTACATTAAATTTCTGACAGTGATCAGATATCACATTATCTTTGAAGCTTTGCCTAATTCATTAAAAAATGCAGTCCTATCCTTCCAAAGCATCATCATTTAGTAATATATATAAAACTGTTTTCTTTTGGTTTATTATCTGAATATAAATTTCTACCAAAATGTAAACTCACTGCAAAGAGGAACTTTTATCGGCATTATGTCCTACAGTTTGTTTACTCATCATCTAGAGCAGTTCTTGAAAGTATTTCATAGTATTTACTAAATGAAGAAATCAAATATTTCTGTCCAGGATCGAAAAGACATTTGCAGGATATGGAAATAAAGACCAAAATTTAAACAAATTTGGTATTATCAATCTTGAAATTCATAGATCAGGGCCAGTGTCACTTTTAGATCTAAATTTTGAAAACATACAACACGAAGAGTCAGAGATTAAAATGAATGTACGTTATCTTTCCTAGAGAGGCCGCTATGTTCTATTACTAGAATTGAACTTATTTCTTTTCATGTAATTAAGCAAATATATGTAATACATTTAAAATTTTCTCAACTATAAAAATTAAAAATTTAAAGGTTTAATAAAAGTTAGGATTTAGTTACTTATAAAATATATGCTGTTTCAAACAATATTGCAAACAAGGCAGATATTAAATGCATTTTCACTGATGTTATATAGCTCCTCATACTGTAGCCCAGACTGTTTGGGACATGCATGATCTAATTGAATACTCACAAAAATACTATAGGGTAGACTATGATACTGAAATATATACACATTTCAAGTTGAGAGACTTCAGACTTCAAAATGATTTGACAGTGATTTCTTAAGTGATTTGACAGTGATCATCGTATGCCCATACACTTCCTAAGGAGGATCATATTGGAAAAATAAATCTTTTACTGAATTTCCAATGCTGATTGTACAAGCAGGGACTTTAAACTTACTATTGGAGGTTAATAGACTGGTTAGGGTTACTGCTGGATATTTAGTATTTGCTGACCAACTTTTAACCCCAACTTCTCACTACTAGAAAGCACTGCAGGGCAGTAACAGTAATATAACTTTACTATTATCTTGCTGCCATCCTACCTCTCCATAAGGAAGTGCCCTTGTCATGTTGAGCCAATTGGAATACTAATTTCCACCCACAGATCTCCACATTCAGTTGAAGTTGAATGAAAAGAGTTTTAAGACAGAGGGGAAAAAATTCCAAAGATTGGTTGTCTAGCCTCACTGTGTCTGTCACCTTTAGCATTTATAATAAGGGATCCCTAATCCCACCATACATTCACTTAAGTAAAGAAATAAATTGTACATCACTCTGAGAGAGTTCCTGGAGTTATACACTGTAAGACTGAGCCAATGTGCACTTCTAAAGGAAGGAGTCTCAGTCTTGGTTCAGTTGAAAGCTGCTGAACCAATACTGGAAGGTTCAGTGCTCCTTCTGGTACTCTGGTGCTAGCATTTTCTGATCTTTTAAGCCTGTGGATAGATAAACTTCTCTTCAGAATCTGTAAATCATCTGATAATTCACAAGAAGAATAAAAACATGTTCACATAGTTCATTGATATCTGATGATCTCCAGTACCTTCTTCCCAAAGTCTCAGAAATGAACTAGACTTTGCTGGGCCTGATGGCACACACCTGAAATCCTAGCACTCAGGAGGCTGAAACAGAAGGATCACCTTGAGTTTGAAACTACCCTATACTACATAGTGAGTTCAAGGGCAGCATGAACTAACTGCACAGTGAGACCTTATTTCAAGAAGAAAGAAAGAAAAAGAAAGAAAGAAAGAAAGAAAGAAAGAAAGAAAGAGAGAGAGAGAGAGAGAGAGAGAAAGAAAGAAAGAAAGAAAGAAAGAAAGAAAGAAAGAAAGAAAGAAAGAAAGAAAGAAAGAAAGAAAGAAAGAAAGAAAGAAAGAAATGAGCTAGGGCTTTATTTTTCTGAGATCCCAGTTCCAGGAAGGGTAACACAGGCTTGAACCTTCTCATTGGTTTCCTGCCTTCTTTCCCCACCTTTCAACTCCTTCTTCCTCCTAGATCCTTTGTTGACCCCAGTGTGCATGGCAATACACCTCCATTGCCTTTCTTTGGCTTTCTCCAGGTCACTAGCATCAGCGTGCTTGCTGGGTTCTGGCTATGTACCATATGAATACCACGTAATCCTTCCATTATCTGCACATTCTATTATGCAGCATGAGCTGTATGCAGAAGGGTCCAGATCAGGATCAAGGCAGCCACACAGGCATTGGCACAGAATGTGCAGCACGGATTCAATGGGCCTGATCAGAGCGATGGTGTCATGCTGGGGACAGTAAGAAAAAAGGCTTGCTGGGACTGAGACTTGATTTCTGAAGGCTCAGCAGTTAGTCAGAGGAATTTTATATTTGATGAAATAGGCAGAACCATTGGAAATGCTCTTACAAGAGGTGAAAGGATGAAAGCAAAGCTTTAAAAAGATTAGTTTGGCTATTATGGTATGTCGGATGAATTGGAGGCAGTGAGTCGGCATTTAAGCAAGGTTTTATAATAACAAAGAAATAAAAATCCATGGACTAAGGTTATGGGAATAGACAGAGGCAAAACCAAGAAATTCTTTAAAGGAACAACAAATAAGAGATGGTGACAGACACAATTTATGTTTAATAGCTGGGGGAAAATGGAGACATGTAGTTGAAAGTCCAGATGTTTTGAAATACATATTGAAGTCTTTAGTATTATATGAGCCACACATTTTACATTTTCAAAGGTATTTCTCTTCCTGGTGGCAGATGGCTATTTTATTGATACAAATGTGTTATGTATACTCACTGTCAACAGTCTTAAAAACAACCTTGTAAGTTTTTTTTGTTTTGTTTTATTTTGTTTTTTGAGACAGGGTCTCACTTTGTAGTTCAGGCTGGCTCTGAGCTCACTATGTAGCCTAGGCAAGCTTCGAACTTAGCAATCCTCCTGTCTCTGCCTCCCGAATGCTGGGATTACAGGCGTGAGCTACCACACCTGGAAAACTAGTAAGTTTTGATGAGATTCTGAAACTTCTTTATGATGATAGTAAATTGTAAGGATGATTTGAAAGAGATCTAAATATACCTTAGGAATTCAGGACAGTTAATGATTTTATTCAAAAGTCTTTCTAGCACCAGTACTCATGAAGTAACTTGCTGGTCCCAGCCCACCTGGGAATAATATATGGTGGGCTATTAGCAAAGAATGTGAATTCCATTTATTTATTATTCTGGCTTGAAGAGAGGTTGTGTTCATAAAGCTTGTTCTGATTCTTGAGAGTAGGATTTGTTTGAAGACAAATGATATCATATATTATAGACACAACAGCTATTTTGAAGTCAGACTGACCTGGGGACTAATCCCATCTCTACTGTCCAGCAACTCTATAATTTGTGCATAGTCACTTCACCTGTGAAGTGGTCAATTTTTTAATCTGTAAAATAGAGATAATGGAGATAACAGTACAAAATTCATATAGCTGTTTATGATAATTAAATGAGTTAGTGTAATGTAATGACAGATGCATGAAAGACAGTAAATGTCAGCTCCATTCCTTAAAGTTTCCTTTGTTAAGTACTAGAATGGTTGCCTTATTAAAAATGGAAGTAACTGGGGTAAATTTATTGAGCATCAGGAAAATGCAGGTGTAGCCAATGCTCTTATTAAATTAAAGGGCCAGGGATTTAGCTCAGTGGTTCTGGTACCTCCTTTGTAAGCACAAGGTTCCAAGTTTGATCCCTGGGACCAAAAAAATTTAAATTAGTATAATGCATTGATTCCCATAGACAAAGGAAGACAAGAAAAGGATATAAAAGTCATCCTTTTCTCTTAAAGAAAAAGGAGAAACTAATCCAGGAAGTCAACCAAAGGAATAAATTATAAACCCACCCCATTTGGTCAGATTTATTTTTATTTTTACAGAAAGCAATTGTATCAGTGAAAAGATGGAAGGGTCAACAATAGAAAGATGAAGAAGGGACCAAATCATAGTAATGGGGCAAAAAATCTGGGGCTTCTGAGCAAGGCAAAAACTAAAATATAAACATCAGCCAAAGTAATATATCTAACTTTGTTTCAGAAATCACATATTATTGTGAACATGGCAAAATCTGAGCACAATGTGAGTGATTACATCTGATGCACATAAAAAAGCTGATTTAGTATTTGAGAGATATTTAATAAGAAGTCTAATCTAAATTCTGCAGAAAACAAGGACAAGTGATTAATAATCAAACTGAAGAATGTAAAAAAGAGACAAAGTAAGTTTGAATAAAGAAAAATGCAGCAGAAATTTATTTAAGGAAGCTAGGCTAAATTATGACTTTCATAATTAAGCCTGCATAAGTAGATCTTACCAAGAGAATATCAGAACTGAGACAACAATGTGAAGTAATTTGTTATTAAAACCAAATGAGTTTTACCATAAAGTGACCATGAACAAGACAGCCAAATACCTCATGCCTGTGTGTATTTAATGTGTGCATGAATCCAAGAATAAAAAGAGAGGAATAAAAGAAAGAATAAAAGAGAATAAAAGAAAGGAACAACAGTACCTATGAAGAGGATCTTTGTAGAAAACTGAATAACAGAGAACAAGTGAGACAGTGAAGACTGTGAAGAAATTCAATAAGGAATAATTATTTTAAGATATTTCAAGGGGCCGGGGATTTAGCTCAGTGGTTCCAGTGCCTGCCTTGCAAGCGTAAGGCCCTGAGTTGGATCCCGGTAACCACATACAATGCTGGGCGTGGTGACTCACACCCACCAGCAATCAATACCACATACCACAGTGCGGGGCGTGGTGGCTCATGCCTGTAATCCCAGCACCCAGGAGGCAGAGACAGGAGGATTGCTGAGTTCGAGGCTTGCCTGAGCTACATAGTGAGCTTAGGGCCAGCCTGAACTACAAAGTGAGACCCTGTCTCAAAAAGAAAAAAAAAAAAGATATTTCAAGGCAGATTTCTAATTTAGCACTGATCAAATGATTATCTCCCCTTCTCATTGTCTTGAGAATAAATAACCAATGAGGAACAGAAAAGAATAATTTGTGAAGATTTCAAAGATAACAGTGCCTTCACACCCAAAATCCTAGCATGCATAAAGCAGGGCAGATATCCACAATACTCCCTGTAGTTGAAGATCCTATAAGGCAGGACAGATGTCCACCAATAATCCTAGTACAATAATCCTTGTAGTTGAAGATCCCGCGGGGTGGGACAGACATCCATCCATAAATCCAGATAAGTAAGTCCTCTGCAGTTCCCGACATTCATGGAAACCCAAAATTAAGCCAACTCTTAGGAAATCTACTATGATATTCTTGATCCTTGCTTCATGCTAGGAACATGTTTCTTTCTTTGTTTCCCACTTGAAACTGAATATTGATTAAGATGATGATACTTTGACAAATGTTTCTGGATTTGTTTGCAAATATAGTCTCACATTTGTGGCATTTATCTCTAGAATTTAAACATACAGTTAGTAGAGAGAAAATCTGGGAAAGTAAAGGAGTTAACCACAAATGAACTTAATGAACTTTAAGCAATTGGCTATCGGCATCTGCCTGGGTCATGCCATGGAAAGACATTGAGCAACTGTCACATACACCAACCTCCACTCCTTGCACACTCTCACTCTATGCTCCATCAGGCCTCCTTCTAATATTTGATGGGTTGACTCATCAAACTTGCTACCTGTGGGCAGGTAGGAACTAGTGGGGGAGCCACAGGTGAGCACTTTTCACATAATGAAGGACTGATTCTAGTAATCAGAATGAATTTCTGCTCATAAAGTTTACGGTTGTTAAATTCCTTTGAGACCAGATTCTCAAGGGAATTTAGCTGAAATAAATTCATACATTACTTCAAAGAAGCTAGGAAGCTAGGTCTTCATGTTTTAGATAGGAAGCTAATTAGATTTCTTGTAGGCAATTAGATAGGACTGGTCCTCAAAAAGCCTGCATGGTGGACAGCCAAGTAGTCAATCTGGTAGACAATCAAGACACCTTCACTGATGGTTAGCACTGTAGAAGGAAAGAAACTACCGTATCCAAGTAGGGTAAACGGCAGTGATTCATATTCCAAATAGGTATCAATTACCTGTTGAGGGGCAGGGTCTTGGCCCATCCTACCCGCATGAGTTCCCTACTGGAAATCCTTGTAGTTTGTTAGGCGATTTGATTTCCCACTGGATTCCCCTTTAATCAGTATTAATCTTATTGGTTGATGATGGTTTTGTCCACCCTTTGAATTTATTTGTTGGCCCCACTTTAAACCTGACTCACCTCTTGGCTTTGCTCCATAAATATCCCCTGGGAAATGGGGTCCTGGGTTACCCAACTTTTCAGTCTCCCTGTTGTGTCTCTGAGGCTGAAGCTTTCTTTCTTAATAAACTTTTCCTATTCTTAAATTCCATTGTTCCTAGAATTCATTCAATTTTAGAGAACATGAACTCATTTTTTAGATATCTACAGGTTAAGAGTTATACTATTTCCCTTGTTTGGAATGGTTTAGTTTATTTAGACACCATTTTTAGATTATTTGTTGCCCTTTATCATTAAGAGGTTTCAGGATGGATTTAAAACAAAACAAAACACTTTCCTGAGGAAGGAAAGAGAACAATCTGGTACAACAGCCAAGTATCATGTGTGTTTAAAGGGGAGTAGGCACTACCGCCCCTACAAACTCCAGATACATGTTAAGGGCTTGTTTATGGTGTCAGAACCAGCCGTGTTTACTCTGCTTCACGGTGAGTTATGGCTGTTGTTGTATACAGAAACTCAGCAAAGGAATTCTTCCCAGTGGAGAAACAAATGTCCTTGCTATGTTAACATCTATGTTATGTGGGGTAGTAGTTTGCCTGTCATCAGGTTACTGAAACCAATCATTATTTTTGGGACTACTGAAATTACTGAGGAATCCCCTGTCCCCAGGCAGACAGACCTAAAGCTTTCGTCTGACCTTCTGCTTCTGACATTAGAGCAGCAAGTCTTCCCTGGAGGCAGACAACACTCGGGCAATTTCAGAGAGGGCAGAAGAGTGGAATTATAGGTTGTCTGGGAAGAGTTGAAAGATTAAACCTCTGAAGAGAAAAAATAAAATGAATCATGTTGAAGTGTAACTACTTCTTAGGGTCAAAGTTTAAATGTCTGTAACCAGTGTTTTTGTTTGACTTGCTGCTAGAATAATTAATGTTCCTGGTCTCAAGTTAATTGAAAATAAAGTATTAACATTTAAAACAGTTGAAATTTATTTCAACAAACACGAAGTACACTCATTTAGAAAAACCCAAATCTGTGTACCTGTTAGTCACTGAAAAAATGCAAATGAATTTCTGTTTTGAAAATATAAAAGGATATGGCAGTTTTTATTAGAATAAGAATGGTAGAATAGGCTATGAAAATAAATAAAAAGAAATACAAAGAATGGTGGGAAAATATGAGGTGAGGTCTACAACTTCCCTCCTTCAAATGAGTCTGTGTGTAGCTTAATTTAAACATTCCTTGAAGTTTTCATCTAAAGATCTACAAAAGATTGTAGAAGAATTCAAGGCTTTTGATCCTTCTGTTCAAGACGGTCAGTATAGACTGTGTGCTTGAGGCAACTGAGTAGAACATACATCATGTGCTGAGTTCTGCACACATGAGTTAGCTGACTGAGTGATGGATTAGTTATTTTTCTTCCCAGCAAGCCTGTTCTCAAGGTGTGTTTAACAATTCACTTGGAGAAATAAGAAATATTTATGTTTTATTTAAAACAATGGGCCGGGGACTTAAATCAGTGGTTCTGGCACCTGCCTTGCAAGTGCAAGGTCCCAAATTCGATCCTCAATAACCACATACCACAATGCCAGGCAGGTACTGATTGCTGGTAGGTGTGAATCACCTACCAGCAATCAGTACCACATACCACAATGCCAGGTGTGGTGGCTCAAACCTGTAATCCCAGCACTTGGGAGGCAAATGCAGGAGGATTGCTGAATTTGAGGTTTGTCTGTGCTAGATAGTGAACTCAGGGCCAGCCTGAACTAAAAAGCGAGATCCTGTCTCAAAAAAAAAAAAAAAAAAAGTTAAAACCACATGTGATAATTATAAAATGAGAATATAAAATGTCATTATATCAGAAAACTTCCAGTAATCTAAATACTTGAATTTTACTGTGATCTGTTATTTTAAGTACTAGAAAGATAGAACTAACATTCATGCTTGGCAACGGAAAATTTTGAATGTTCAAATCTTGCAGATATCACATCCAGAATTCTGAAAGCATTTGTAATCAGTATGGTCCTCTACAAACGAAAAAAGCAAAGTGGAAGTAAAGTGGAAATCCCTGATGAAGGTTAGATGTTTCTAAACACTGGTCATTATTTGTAGGTGTTTGCTGAACATTAGCTTGACTATAACAGTGAACATTGTTGTGGACAGCTAATCTCAAACATTTCTCCTGCCAAAGATGCTCCACTGTCCTTGGGATGGATTGTTTTCTGACTTTGGGCAAATCATACTTCTACTCTACCTTACTTTCTTTGTTGTTTAACTTCTCAAGGTGGTTGTGCTTTTTAAAAATCATGTGGGAAAGTACAGTGCCAATAAGATATTATGCTATTATGACTTTCCCAGGTGGTTTTATACTTCCTTCTAATGCAGAGTAGCTGCAGAAATGTGTGTCCCTGCCATGCTCAAGTTGGCTGCTACTGTGTCAATCTTGGGTACAGAGGATGAACTTCTTGGGACTCTGCCAGAGGCCTGAACATCTGGTCTGTCACCAGCAAGATCAGGTAGAGGGGATCAGGTGAATTTTGTCAGAAAACACTAAAGAAAAAAAATGCTCTCAAACCGAACTAAAACAAAACAAAACACAAAACAAAAAACCCTAAAAACAAAACAAACAAAAAACCTAATTCCAAACAAACCCAATGAAATACAACACCACAGAACAAACAGCCCTCACCTACCCAATTTCATCAGATATCTTGAAAGGAAATAGTTTTAAATGTTTTTCTTTCCTGCACTATTACTGTATTATTTCGTTGCTCTGCCTTACTTATGTCCACCCTTTCACACAAGTACACCCTCTGGCATCTTCATCTTTAGGGACTACTGGTCAGAATAGAGGTTCTGGCAGCTGCAAGGCAGATCACTTGTCTTGTAGCATGAAAGCTGATCTCCAGGGAAAGACCTAACCCAGCCACGACGTGGCAGCCAGACAAGGGCGGCAATGTGTGCAGCCTCCACAGGTTAAACTCACTGCTCGACCATGTGTAGTTGGCAGAACATGGTAGTAAAAGACTCTGCGTGTGCTTCTTGTTTCACTAGAGACCTGGCTTCATCGTGTTATTAAAATTGCCTTCCCAGGAGGGGAATGCTTTCCAGTAATTTCAGTTAGATCTCTGGCTTTGAGGGACTTGATCAACTTGCAAGTTATGTTTGTTTGAAGCTCAGAGTTAAACTCTCTATGCCTATTACAGCTAATTGTTCACAGATACCTCCTGTGTGTGGTGTCTAAAGCTCCCTGGCAGGTATGGGACGGTGTTTAAATAAATCCTTTGATAACATGATTATTGGAGATTAAAAAGTAATTAAAATGACTGCCTATGAAAATCACTTCATCAACAACACTGAAGGAAGCTTGCATCTTAAAGGAAGAGAACTGGGTGGAAAGGACTTGCAACCACTTGGTGTTAGGAGATTTGTGGGCATGAATAAAGCCTCCCCCCTCCCAGACCAATAGATAATTTCATTGGCTGCATGTAAGTCTTTAATTATGGTGAAGCTGTTCAGTGCACCCCAATGGCCTTACTGCCTGCTTGTTCCCATTAATTTTGAAGTTGTAACCCAAGTCTGGAGCTGTTTCAGTGTGACCCTGAGGTGACTTGAGTAACCCGCTTGTGTTTAAGTAAATAATTGTGATTGGTAATTTCCCTCTGGAACCTTTGGAGTATGGCAATTACACGAAATTTGCTGGCTCTTTCATGCGTGCTCAGAAATAGAAATAAGTGCCTCCGATACTCATAAGTGAAATAAATAGGTCACAGATGTGTAAATACCATACCACTTCTCTATGTGAGAGACTGAAGGTGTAAATGAGGCCCAAAATGTATGATAGGTATTGTGAAATAGGAAGAAAATGTTCACAAGAGAAGGGGAACTTGGTGAGGGCAGGGTAAAACAAAGAAGGGAAGAAAAATTTGATGAGAAAAAGAATAAAAATGGAAACAACGTTTATGTACATAGGGAGTTAGAGGGTTGAAGGCAGAACAAGGGAATAGGAAAAAAATAAGACTCAAAATACATCATATACAGGTACAAGTTCTTAATGATGAATGTGATCATAGTGTATTCCTAAAGTATATCAGTAAATTCAATAAAGGGAGAAAAAAAGAAATCAATGCATTGGACATTTGGAATGATAATGTCCAACATATGCCCGTCCCCTGCAATAGCTGTGTACTCTTCTGTGGCCCATTAATGTTAATAATGTCACTTTTGACTGCAAATTTCAGAAAATGCTAGAAAAAGGAGGGTATATTCTTTTAAGTCAGAGTTGAGATGGTTTCTATTTTCTTCCACTAAACTGAAACCTATATTTTATCTATATATATAAAAGCTAATGCTTGGGGCAGTACTTTACTTTTTACTGTTTTGGCTGAAAAATATATTGATATTTCTAAAGCAAAGTGTGCTACTATTCACTAGGAGACAGGTTGAATTTTGGAAATGAATTAAACTGTTATGTCAGAATACTCCTTTAGAAGAGTTTCAGATTCTCAACAGTTCTTAAGGAAAGGCAATACATAATCAATAATGATGTACTATTTGCTTCTTCTAAAAACCAGATCTTCTGTGTAGGAAATCCAGTTTTCTGAAAAATCATTGGACATTAATTTTACAGAACCACAAGTCAAATCTGTAACAAGTGAAGTGAAATAAAAATCCTTATACATCAGCTTCATAGACAGAGGCTAAGTGTTTATTTATGTACCCTATTTTGTTCTCTCATAGAAACTCTAGAAGATCCTGTATTCCTGAATATAAATGATACTACAGACTTTTATAATGACTAATACATAAACTGATGTTATAAAGACTAATAATTTAGGAAATAACAAAACATGATAGGATGGTGAAAATAGGCAATAGACAGTCTAAATTTACTTATAGAAAAACCTATCAGATCTTCTTTATACAACTTAATAATAACTAGACATTGAGCAAGTCTTTTAATATTCCTGACCTTCAATTTCTTCACTTAGAAAGTAAATATCACAATATTTTACTATGGTCACAGAATTATTATGAGGGTGAATAAAATATTTATGATGCTGTATTATAATCCATAATGTATAATACAACTGTTATTTTAATAATGTTTAATACTCTGTGGCTAAAGTTCTTTAAGGATTATAACCTTGATGTCACTTTAAAGACTTCATCAGAGTGCACATCTTAGGAGAACATATTTAAATTTTTCTTCATGTATATTTATGCCTATTGCTATGGTTTGTATCTAAAATGTCCCCCAACACCTCAAGTGCTGTGGTGGGGGTGCTTTTGGGGAGAGTGATTTACAGATGTTTGGTAACTGGAACATTCCATTGATTGGACTAGATGTGGCTAGATAGATTTTAACTGGAGACAGAAGACTCTTCTTGGGTGTAAGAGGAACCCACCAATAGGCTTTTAGCCTGAATGGAACAAAAAAGGAAAGAGAGGCACTCTGTTGCTTTTTCTGCCTGTCATAGACTGTTTCTCCTCTGCCATGGTGCCCTGTCTTGAAACCAGCCAACTATGGACAGAAATCTCTACAAACTGTGATCTAAAATAAACCTTTTCTTATTTTGTCTCAACAGCAAGAAAGTAACTAAGACACCTATCATTTGGGTCAATGGTCCCAAGGATCATGATGACTAAGGATCTAAATAACTCAGCTTATTATGGATGTAGATAACAGAATTAATTCAATAAATGTTGGACACATACTCTTTTTGAAGAGGAATCAAAACTGAGACCTATCAAATGATCTAATGTTCCTAAATACCAACAAGGGAAAATGGAAAGGCCAATGGACAGAAGATCAAAGAGTCCCAGAATATTTTTCTTGCCTGCCATTAATTTGTGTATGATTTCTCCTAGATTCCTCCTGAGTTTCAATTTCTTACAAAACTTCATAGAGGAACCTTAACTATGGAAGGTCTCTGACAGCATAAATCAAGAGGGAGAAAGTGAAAGAGGGAGTCAGTCAGATGAAGTGTGTCCCAGTAAAGTCTAGTTATGGCTGGCTGTATGAAGTCTAGCATCACCACCAAAAGCACTTTCTCCTTGGTGGTGGGAGCTCGAGGCTTTAGCAGGCAATACCCACAGTAACTGGGGTGGCATTTACCACCACAGAAAAGGAAATCAAGACAGACATCAAATACCAGTGATGACATTTAGCTGTGCATTTTCTCATAAATAGCTTTTTCTGTCATAGAAAGTCAGGGAAGTGTGTATTCTGAGCAAATAAGCCCCAGAAATTATTCTCCCCTCTTTGTATCAACTTTGCTAAACCACTGTGCTCTTTGGTTTAGAGTCTAGTAAGTAGATTTCTCTTCTTCACACACCTACACCTGATGGTCATTTCAGTGAGAAGCGTCAGAGCAGACAGAGTGGACAGCAAGAAAAAGTCTACTTTGCAAGAAAAATGCTATGTTGATTTAAATGACTTTGAAAAGTAAGATACTGCTTTTGCTTTCCATATCACCCCTCCCATTACCCATTTTCCATAATAAGATTTACTTTCTAATTGTTAGATGATAAGCTGTCATCAAAAACTAGGTATTAAGCACCTAATTATGTAAATTTCAGGTCAAAATACTTAGCCAGTAGGAGGAAAAAAAAAAAAAAAAGACTCCTTCAGTCCTGAAAGTTTTCCAGAAACAAGGAACTGCAAAGCTAAATAACTTCTGCGTGGGGTATGCTACACATTTTATTCCCATCTGATAGTTTCTTACCACTTTATACAATAATTAACCTTTGCTTCCTGCTTACTTCCTGCTCTCTAATTGCTTATGAGCCCTGCAAGTGTAGTTGTCTGCCCTACTCACCACGTATTTCTAGGGCCTGACCTACTGTTAAACCAATCATTCTTCTCCACAATTATTTATTTTAAATGTGTTATGAATATTTGACAGCTTTGAAAATTCCTGGACTAGTGAGATCTGTTTAATATGTTAACCTGCTGTTTCCAAAACAGATTTATGCACATGAATCTTTCCATTTCCACACAGAGCTCCCATCTGGAGAACATTCTGGAAACACGATCTTAGCGGCAAGAAAAGACAATTCACTGGAGGCCAGCATTTTATCTCAATGTAGAATGTTGACTGTGCTGGTCATTTACCTTTTCCCTTCAATAGATCTCTTCTCCATCCTATCTTCTGGGATTCATCACCCTCTGGTTTCTAGCAGCATTTGGACAAGGATAGGCAATGTAGGAGATCAGGAGGCAGCATGAAGCAGAGGCGGGAGGAAGCAGAGCCTGAAGCATGCTTTCCCTTCTCTTTCGGCTTTACTACTCAGTTTTCTAGCAGTACAATATCCCTCAGCGATGATCGCTCCTTCTACTCTGTCAGCTCTTCCAGCCTTCATTAACATGTATTTCTCCTCCCTATCAGCTCTCAGGTCAGTGGTAACTTTCTTGGTGTACTGTCCTTGGGATCTCAGCTTTGATCACACCCACCCTTCTGCAGAGTCATGACCATCTCTCGAGAACCCCGTGTTATCTGCGGGTCCTCCGATTCCTTTGTTGATGATTTTTCCATCTTTAAGTTTTCCCCAGAAGAAAACCATACATCTTGCTAGCAGCCTCAGAGCCTCCCTTGTGTTTCTGTTACACTGAAGTTTTATGAATTTCCTGAATTTCATCCACATCTATCCCACTTAACACAAGAATAAATCTTGGAATCAAACTGAAGGGCACTTAAAAGTTACAGTTGTGAGGCGAACTTTGTATTAGAGTTTATTCTATTCCTTACACAGATGTGGGGCTTCAAAGAAAATATGAATTTGTTCCCCAAGGCCATCAATCTTCATTTTAGTGTAGCTCGGGACATGGTGCGCACTCATGGTGCACTAACTTAATTCATGTATTCATTTAGATGATGGCCACAGCTGCTGAGAGGAGAAGAGGTGGAAGCACCACGCATTAGCCTCAGACTAAAGGGAAACATTTCGCAGCACTCTTAACAAAGGCAACGCGGGACACATTAGTGAACAGAAAGTACCAATCCTCGGTTGCAATGCTTAGCGTCCTTCTTTGGTATGAAGCCTGGACTAATATATATTATTTTTATTATAACAGCATGGAAATAGTTAAGATCTGTTCAGTGGTTTGAGAATAACACCTAACATTACCTAATAATAATTACCTATGTCCAGTAGATATGGATGACTATGGCGTTGCAGGACATGTAGGTTTTCCAACTAGTGTTAGTAGCTATGTTTGCATTAGAAATCAATGAAGATGAGATACAGAAAGTTAATGGTGCAAATTTAAGGTGCATACAGCGAAAACTTCCTAGTCTGATATGGGTTTATAGAAATTTGATCCTTTGTAGAGATCCTCAGTGGAGATAATGCAGGTTATGCCACAAGGAACAGCAGACACAGACTTGTTCCAGCAGGCAGGTCTCCCGAGCTACTACCTCAGGGAACCTCCAGCAGCATCAATATAAATACTCAGTTATTGACTGAAGTTGGTATTTTCCATCCAAAATGCCCGAGAGTAGTAAAGTCAATGTGAATATTATCTTAGTTGTGACATTTTTTTTTTGCTCATTTCTTTATCCAAAGCCTTAGACAAATTGTTCTTGGCATAGTGCTGATTGCCTTGGAAATTATTCTGCAGAATAGACCAGTTTCTTTCTAATTGGGTGGATTGTATATTTCCTTCTGTGGAACTGATTTGTAAATTTTCAGGCTAAGCCTGTTTGAGCAGATAAATCTGTCATGAAAGTAATGATATCATGGATCTCATGCTCCTTTTTATGATTATTTATTTTAATAATCATTTGTTTATATAATTACCTTCTTACAGTATCAGTTCCTTTAAAGTATGTCTGTAATCTTTGTCTTATCTAAAAGCTAACTCTTCCCTGGATGATCTAACCCAGAGGTGAAAGGTCCAGCCCTAGCCATTTATCTCTGCCAGAAAAATGATAACAGAATACAGAAGACATTCACAGTATTTGAGTTTTGCAGTCTAAACATCATCTATAGAATATTGAAATTTACAGTTAAGCTTTTTCCAGTCTGGTTCAGACATGCTTGCAGTTATTCCTATGGAGTGAGAATCTGGATTCTTACCTCATACTTTGAGCCCCCGACCCTTTACCTCTTCAATATTATCAGCTTTGAAACATAACTTTTAAACTGTTTCACAGTATATATCCAGAAAATATCAAAACTTCTATTTCTAATAATGGTATCTACCATTTCCATGATTCAATGGTCAGTTCTGATGGTTTCTCCAAGTAAATCATGAAAGGAGATTCCAGTCTCCAACTCTTGCCTATTGAAAGAAGGTTCATTTTATTACTAGTATCTGTATTAAGATTATGTGCTTCAGATACACTAAGCCACCTCATCTTTGACAAATTAGCCAAATATCCTCAGTGGAGGAAAGATGGCCTCTTTAACAAACGTGCTGGAAAAACTGGGCTTTAACCTTCCAAAGACTAAAGCCAGGTCTCTCTCTTTCACCATACACTAAAGTAAAAATGGATTAGAGACCTAAATATAAAACAGAAGCACTAAAACTACTGGAAAGCAGGTTAGGTGGAACTTTTGAAGACAATGGCTTAGAAAAAGACATTGACTCTTGGAGACATTGGCATAGGAAAAGATTTTATGAACAAAACTTCTACAGCACGAGAACTAGCAAAAAGAATCGACAACTGGGATCTCATCTTATTAAAAAGCTTCTGCACAGCAAGAGAAACCACCAACAGAGATACAAGACAACCAATAATATGGGAAAATTCTTTTACCAGCTGTTTCTCACACGGACTACTATCTAGAATATATAAAGAGCTGAAAAAATAAATCAGTTCTCCCAATTTAAAGACCCAATTAAAAAATGGGCATCTGAAATGAATAGACTCTTTTCAGAAGAAGTAAAAGCATCTAAGAAGCATATGAAGAAATACTCAACATCACTGGTCATTTGAGAGATACAGATGAAAATAACATCGAGTTTCCATGTCACTCTACAAAGAATGGCTGCTATCTCAAAATTAACCAGCAACAAATCCTGGCAAGGCTGTGAAAAGAAAGGAGCCCTTCATCAGTGTTGGTGGGAATGTAGACCGGTGCAACCACTGTGGAGATCAATGTGGAGATTCCTCAAAAAACTAGGATTAAACAGCTGGGCATAGTGGCTCACGCCTGTAATTCCAGCACTTGGGAGGCAGAGACAGGAGGATTGCTGAGTTTGAGGCTTGCCTGGGATACATAGTGAGCTCAGGGCCAGCCTAAACTACAAAACGAGACCCTGTCTCAAAAAAAAAAAAAAAAAAAAAAAAAAAAAAAAAAACACTAGGATTAAACAGCAGGAGGTTTAGCTCAGTGGTTCCAGAAACTGCCTCGAAAGCACAAGGTCCTGAGTTCGATCTCTAGTAACCACATACAACAATACTGGGCAGGGTGGCTCATGCCTGTAATCCCAGCACTTGGGAGACAGAGGCTGGAGGATTGATGTGAGTATAAGGCTAGCCTGGGCTACATTGTGAGCTCAGGGCCAGCCTGAACAATGAAACGAGACCCTGTCTTTAAAAAACAAAAACAAAAAAACCCCTAGGAGTAGAAGTTCCATTTGATCTTACAGACATATACTACTAGGCACATACACGAAACACTTAAAAGATTCATATCACAATGACATATGTGCACCCATGTTTATAGCAGCTCAGTTTGTAATGGCTAAATTTTGGAAACAACTCAAATGCCTATAAACTGGAGACTAGATAAAGCAGATGCGTTTTTTGTTTTGTTGTTTGTTTGTTGGTTGGTTTTTTTGAGACAGAATCTTGTTTTGTAGTTGAGTCTAGCCCTGAGCTCACTCTGTAGCCCAGGAAAATCTCGAACTCAGCAATCCTCCTGGCTCTCCCTCCCAAGTGCTGGAATTACAGGTGTGAACCACCACACCCGGTATTGTTGTATGTAGTTACTGAGAATTGAAGCAGGGACCTTGTGATTGCTAGGCAGACACTAGAACCACTGAGCTAAATCTCCGGCCCAACATGTGAGGTTTTTTAAAAGTATAAAACAGAATATTACTCTGCCATAAAGAATGATAAGTTTGAGTCATTATACTCACATGAACATACCTTGAGGACATACTTATAAGTGAAATAAATAGGTCAATAAATAGAAGTAAATGAGTTCTAGAATATATGATAGATTTTGTGAAATAGGAAATACTCAAAGGGAATGTTGTAGGGGAAAGTAATGTGGGGAAAGAATAAATACGATTTTAAAACAAAAATAAAACACATGTATATAGGGGGTGGGGGGTTGTGGGATGGGAAGGGATATGGGCAAAAATGAGAATTAACTCATGTCATATACTGGTACAAATTCCCCAGTGTTGAGTGTGATTGTGAGCTGTATATAAAATGTACCAATAAAGAATTCAGTTAAAAAGTATTCAAAGGGAAAAGGGGTAGGGGTAAGTGAAGAAGGGAAAGAAAGCATATGATGGTGAAAAAGGAAGTGGAAGTAAAACTTATGTATATGGGGGCAGGAGTTGTAGGGTGGGCAAGGGAATGGGCAAAAATAAGAATTAAGTTGTATATACTTGCACAAATTCTCAATGTTGAGTGTGATTGTGATGTTTATATAAAATGTACCAATAAAATCAATTAAAAAAAGAAAAAAGTCAGCTTCAAAATATAAATCTAAAGCCAGGTGTGGTGGCTCACGCCTCTAATCCCAGCACTCGGGAGGCAGAGACAGGAGGATTGCTGAGTTCGAGGCTTGCCTGGGCTACATAGTGAGCTCAAGGCCAGCCTGAACTACAAAGCAAGACCTTGTCTCCAAATACACACACACACACACCTAGGGTACTCCTTTTTTGTACACTGATCCCTACATCTAAGACACCCATGTATTCTTTGAAAAATTTAGGTGGATCACAGTAAATTATGACAGATAATAAGCAATCAAGTGGTAGCTTCAGTCATAGCTATGCTGATTATAGTGTCTTTACTATGACATATCCACATAGCCACTTGCACTTTGGTATTAGTTAGGTGACAGTTACTTCATTCATATACCCTTCAGGCTATATTAAGAACCGAGATCAAAAGTAGTTTCTATTCACCTAGAATTTTTGGATGTATTGAAGCTAAATCTTGCCCCAGGACTATATTAACTGCTATCTAGCAGGATACAATCTGGAGGATTTTAGTTGTCTTGATATGCACAGAACATCATACTAATCCACCACTGCTTCAGCACTTTGACTCCTTGAGCCATAATCTAGAAGGTAAAGAAGTTACATCTTGACAGTAGGGACATACATGCTGACACTGACATCTTTGAGGGGATAAGGTTTCTGCCTCAACAGAAGAGCAGGGAGGATTTTATCTGATTTACAAGAGCTGCCTGGGGAAACTACTAGTGCTTTTCTACCCTGGGACATTTGGGAAGATGCCCCTCCTATGCCCACATCCTTTCAACAGTCCCTTTACAGTCCTGCAGCTTTCTACTTTGAGAATTGCTACCTTCAGTCTGAGGGTTTACTGTGGCTGAAAAGATCCCTGGCCCATGAATGGTGCAGGCCGAAATGCCAGAGCATCAGTACTACTGGAAGAAATGAACTAGAGTTAGTAGAAAAATATGGCAAATTCCTTTTTTTTTTTTTTTTTTTGGATACAGAGTCTCGCTTTGTAGTTCAGGCTGGCCCTGAGCTCACTGTGTAGCCCAGGCAAGCCTCGAACTCAGCAATCCTCCTGCCTCTGCCTCCCAAGTGCAGAGATAACAGGCATGAGCTATCACACCCAGTGCAAATTCCTCTTTTTTGGGAAGAGACCAAATATTCCAATGACAGGCAGTTGCTGCAGAAGTTGAAAGGAGGAATAGCCACAATGTTTGGGGAAAAAAAGACTTCACAAAAGAATTAGAAGGTTATTCTTAAAGAATAAATTTTAACCAATGGCAAAGAGAAGAGAGGGTACTGGATAGAATGTATGCCATGGGCAGAGGTCTAGAAGTATAGTAGCTTTATTTTACCCCAAGCAGAATAAACTAATACTTCTGATACTCCCTTATTTGTCCCAAGCACAATGCTAGGTTATTTACGTACTTTATAAAGGAGAAGAAATAGATTCATTTGATTGAGGTAGAAATATTTGAAGCGAGATGCACTTAGGAACAAGGCCCAGAAATTTGAATTCCAGAAATAAGAGTTTTAAGCATACTGGTGAGATGTAAGTAGTGGGAGTGAAACGCACACCATCTCAGAAGTTAGTTTGGCAAAATGAGTAGCAAAGACTGAGGTACAAAGATATTGGAGGAAGAGCTTTGTAATAAATCAGCTAAAGCATGCCGTTACATAGCCCTCATCGAAGTAAGACCAAGTGGAACATATGAGAATGTTTAGACAAACAACCATCAAAGATATGTAGAGGGAAGAGAGAGAAATCAAAGATGATCCCAAGTTTCTTCCTTAGTAGTGGATGGGTGAGAAGACAGCAAATAATTGAGGTCTAGAGATGGAAGAAATAGTTTTGCCACAACTCTGTTCCTTTTTCTGCAAGCCATTTTTTTTTCAGATAAAAGCCTCTGAAACGTAATACCAAATTCAGTTTTTGTCAACTGGATTCTCAAAAGAACATGTATCACATATGTAACAGTAGAGGAACCGTATTGTCTAATTCACACTGCAATTTCCTGGTATCTTGGAGAATCTTAATTTTACAACAGCTGGGATTGTAGATGTTCTCAATTTGGAATTTCCTAAACTTTCCTCAGCATAAGTCATATCCTTAATGTTTTTTCAATATAGTATTAGAGTATTTAATTATATTACATAAAAATAATAAACAACTATTTCAAGATAGAACCAATTAATATGAATTTTCAAGGTATGGTGTTTATTAATACATTTTTGGAGCTAAGCAAGAGAGTGTGCTAGCTGTTTAAGTTGAAAGATAAGTCACACCTAAAAGTTATTTGATAGCTGGTGCACAAATTTCAATGGAAAAGTTGTTTCTATGATTTCTTGTTAGTCTCTTAATGGGGTTATACTTTTCTTTTTCCTTTTCCATCCTGCTCCATAAGTGCTTTTCACCTATTGTAGAGTCTTTAGGCTTTTTCACACTGTGCATTGTGCACTGTCTTGTCAACTAAAAAAAGAGTGATCAGAGATTATTCCAGCATTAGGAAAATGACCGTAGATAAGGAGCTAGGGTATTGTAGAGGAATGATAATGACTGTAAAAGCTGAAAATGACATACACCTTTTTGTTGAGATTTTGGCCAAAGCCATGGGGATTTACTCTTCTGTGACATGATTGCTTTGTGTCTGGAGTCCTACCCATACTGAGTGCCTTATGGCACTCAAAATATATGACTATCTTAATTATGTATGTTTGTGAAAATAAGATGTGAGTTCCAATACATTTTAAATTTTTCTTTTTCTCAATTTGTATGTCCCTCTTGTCTGCACTCCTTTTCTTATTTTTAAGAGTTTGGAAATGAAAACCCTTACATGCTTGACACAACATGGTTTATGATCTATAAACTTGCCTTGATTCCAGATACTTTTCTTTAACAGGATTTTAGCAGTCAGGCTGTTGTGGCAGAGATATCAACTGGACCTTGAGACTGCATTTGAAGACCATCAACATCTTTCTTTCTTTCTCTTTCTCTTCCTCTTTCTTTTTTCTCAAGCTCTCTTTCTTCTTCCTATCTTTGGCCACCATAAGTATTAGGAATCATACACATTAATTTGATCATACACAGATCCTTCTGGTAATTTGCTTCAGTGAAAGTGGCCGCAGTTGGCTCAAAACTCCTGTGACTATTTAAAAATATAGATCCATGCATAAAAATTTAATTTGCTGATTATAATAATCTATAATATTGTATAGATGCCTATCTCCTTTGTTTCTTAAATTCCAGTCTGTGAACAGACTTTATTAACATTTGTGATTGAAGGGGATAATATTGTCTTGGGTTATATATCCAGATGCCACAGCTCTAGGAATAATTTCTATACTTTCTAAAAACTGTAAGTATTCTTGTCATCTGTAATATATATTTGATTGTGTACTGGCTACTTGATTACTTTGCAATCCACACATTTTTACCTTTTTATGGTTCTTGTCATTCCTCTTTTTTTTTTTTACTTTTCATCTGATGTTGCATGTACATGTCTCATTTCCATTTCCCAGTGGCAAACTGCTAACTGATTATATGCTATTCATTGAAAAAGAATGAATGATTCTGGAATGCCCTTCCTCAAGTTTCATGTGCTTAGAGGTTGGTTTGTGGAAGGTGAATGGATTACGAGGACATAAGAATTTACTTGCTGTAAGGAGGTAGGGCTGAATTAGAAGAAATTTATTTAAAGTATGAACTGTAAATGTATATCTCCCTCCATGACTCTTCTTTTCTCTCTCTGCTTCCTGTGCTCCATGATGTGAGCAGTTTTCCTCTGCCCTATACCCTTCTTCTCTACCATTTCTGCCTTGGAGCCAGACATAATAAGGACTGTACTCATAGCCTTAAAAACCCATTTTCCTTTAAATTATGTCAAGTAGTTTGTCCAACTGTTGCAAAAGCAACTAAGACATATATATATATATATATATATATATATATATATATATATATATATATTTTTTTTTTTTTTTTTTTTTTTTTTTTTTTTTTTTTTTTTTTTTTTTTTTTTTTTTTTTTTTTTTTTTTTTTTTTTTTTGAGACAGGGTCTCGCTTTGTAGTTCAGACTGGCCCTGAGCTCACTATGTAGTCCAGGCAAGCCTCGAACTCAGCAATCCTCCTGTCTCTGCCTCCTGAGTGCTGGGATTACAGGCGTGAGCCACCACGCCTGGCCTAAGACATATTTTGGTAAGAGAAGTTGGGTCATTGCTGAGAATCTACCTGACTATGATTAAGAAGGCTTTGAAACAAACTGTGGGAGAAGTTTGAAACAGCTTGGTGGTCCTTAGCTAGAGCAGCCTTAGAATGAGCTCAAGAAGTTTCATTTGGGAACAAGAAGTCCTTTGACAGTTAGACTTGAAACCATATATGTTATATTCTGGAATAAGATATTTGTATTTCTTTTCATGTCCCGAGAGCTTATGAGAGCTGATTTAAGGGTAATGGACTAATTAATCTGACAGAAGCAACTTCAAGGGAGCCCAATGTTCAGGTTGTAGGTGGATACTGTTTGCTGATTTTAGGGACATTTATAGTGAGAAACTGGGGCAAAAATCCATTTTGAAAGTTTTCAATTTTTCCAGAAATGAAAGGCTTACAAAGTTGAAGCAGAAAAGAACTTGGTTCCTACAAAGATTAAATTTAAAAGAAGTCAAGTACTTTATATCAGGACAACAGGAAAGATACCTAGAGGAATTTTGCAAAAACCTGTCCTTCATAGGGTTAATGATGTGTCATAGTTTATATCTAGATGTTTTCCAAAGATTGTAGTTGTGCCATTTCAGAGGTGGCCAGATCTAGGATGGGTGATACTGGGATTGAGGCTGTGTAGTTACTAAATTAGTCCACTGATTGGTTTGCCATAGTTTTAGGCATGGATAATTGGAAGGGTCACCCTGGGTATGGATACAACCATCCAAAGAGTGATCAACCTGGATAATCATAAAGGGAAAGAAAGGAGGAAGGCCTGTTGCTACTTCTTCACTAGTTTGCTATCTTGCTGCCTTCTGCATGCCATGAACTATTTCTTCTCTGTGATGTCCCTCCATCTTGTTCCCCTTCCTTGGAGCAAGCTAACTATGGATTGATAACTCTACAAACTGTATGCCGTAAACACCTTTCTTCATTTAACTTTTAGTGTTGGATATTTTGTCTCAGTAACAAGAAAAAGAGACTAAGATAGGGTACAAAACTGAAACTTTAACCAGAGAGATCTGTGGCATCTGCTTGAGGAGTGCCTCTTAGGGAAGTGTTCCCTGAGATTTGGTTTACAAGGCTGAACCATTCAAGCAATCAAAGACCTCAGCAACCATGGGATCCAGCTATTGTTCTAGCTGGTGTCACATCTTGGCATCATCCACATGATGATGGTTTTACTTCATGAAGAATGCCAACAGTTGAAGGGATAGGAAGACTTCCTCTAAGGTTTCAGAAAAAGGTCAGAGTCCAGGCAATGTGCCTCTGAATGGCAATGCATGAAGTTCTGAGAGTGAAGCTGAAAGTGCTGTTGAGAGCCCAGGGAGTTGGAGAAGTCAGAATTTGTAACGCCCAGGGAAAGCTGTAGGAAGCAAGCAAAACCACCCCGAGAGAGGCTGTGGGAGTTGTTAGCAGCAATGTCATAGGGGCAGGGCCTTCCGCAACCTTTTGAATTGGTATTTTACCACTACCTGCCCCAGATGCTAGAAATGGGGCAACAGGATTTAATTTTGCCCTGCTGTTTTTTTTTTTTTTTTTTTGAGATAGGGTCTTGCTTTGTAGTTTAGGCTGGCCCTGAGCTCACTGTGTAACCCAGGCAAGCCTCGAACTCAGCAATCCTCCTGCCTCTGCCTCCCCAGTGCTGGGATTACAAATGTGAGCCACCACGCCTGGCTGCCCTGCTGGGTTTTTATCTTGTTTTGGTTTGGTTCATTTCTATCTTTCTATTCCTCTCTTTTGGAATGGGATTGTTTATCCTGTGGTGTTATATGTTGACAGTATTTATTTTTTATTTTTATAAGAGCTCACACTAAGAGTTTGCTTTCAATCTCGGAGAAGACTTTCAATTAGCAATAATCGCACCTCGGATAAACCTCATTGGCTACGATACTGCCACTGCGCAAAGCTTGGAGAAGACTTTGACTTAACTTTTCAGCAATGCTGAAACCATGAAACCTTTGACAACTTTTAGGGCTAGAGATTTAGCTCGGTGGTTCCTGCACCTGTCTGGCAAGCACAAGGTCCCTGGTTTGATCCCTGCTAACCCCATACAACAATACTGGGCATGGTGAATCATGCTCACCAGCAATCAGTACCACATACCACAGTGCCGGGCATGGTGGCTCACCCCTGTAATCCCAGTACTCGGGAGGCAAAGGCAGGAGGATTGCAGAGTTCAAGTCTTGCCTGGGCTGCATAATGAGCTCAGGGCCAGCCTGAACTACAATGCAAGATCTTGCCTCAAAAAAACAAAAGCAAAACAAAACAAATAAAACCACAAAACATTTTGACAACTTTTAGAGTCAGACTAAATGCATTTTCCATAAAAAGTGAATATGAATCTTTTGGGTCCAGAGCCAGAAAGCTGTGATTTGGATCTGGAACGATCCCCCCCAAAGCCTCATGTACTCAGATGTGCAGTTTATGGAAGATGATCAGATTACTAGGGTGCTAGAGCTGACTTGCAATTAGAAGAAGGGAACCCAGTTAAAGGTAGGTCATCAGAGATATGGCAGTTACATCTCCCTCCACGGTCCTCCCTTCTTTCTTGCTTCCTGACTACCATGGTGCGAACAGCTCTCTTCTGCTGTGCCCCTGTTCCATGCTGTTTTTGCTTGGAGCCATGGGCTACACCCATAGGCTAAAACAAACCTGTCCTCCTTTGTGTTTCTGAAGTTAGGTATGATTTTCTCAGCAAAATAATTTTCTCAGGAAACTGACTAAGACAGGGACATGAGTCACTTTTTGTGAATTGTGCATACTTTTCCTTCAAGAGCTACCTGGCTCTAACATCATCTCCCCTCTGGCACCCAGCTCTAGCTGCCCAAAGCCTTTAGCCTAAGCCTCAAGATGTGTGTTTAGCTGTGTGCATGTGACCTAAGATGAGCAATAACAGATCTTCTCTGAGATTTTTCTGGGAGCTTCAGGAAAGTGGGTCTTCCTTACACCTTCTTTGGGATCTTAGTTGACAGAGGATAAAGCTGCTGGGTAGCAGGCCCTAGTCTCCTGCGCATGACGTCGCGGAGGACAAGGGCAGTCACAGCCGCATGGACTCAGAGCTGTAGCTGCACCTGGAGTCGCTGTCCCAGGAGTTCCTTCTCATTCTGTACTAAAAAAGACATAGTTGTCAAAATTAGTAAGAATAAATAAAGACAGTCTTCCTGATCTTTATGTCTGGCATGTGATACCATTGCCTTAGTGGGAATTGCCGAAGAGTAGATGGGGGTCACTGATGGAACAGAAAAGCAAAAACACGAGAGAATAAATGAGCCTGAAAAGAACCATGCTGCAGATGGGCTAGAGAAAAGACTCATAACTACATTTGAAAGAATCTTGGGAAGGATGAGTTTGAACAGGAAAAAGGTAAAGAACTCAGACAACTGTCTACTCAGGCTTCCCCCTCGAGTGTGCTCTATCAGTAATGCTGTTGAAAATCATCAGTTTCCTCAAGTAATTCACCCCTAATGTTTGTCTTCCACTTTGCTTACAAATGTAAACTCAACACAATAATAGTGATAATAAATATAACATGACAGTAATAATAACAAAGAAAACCATGATTTAACAGAGGAAAAGTCCTTCCAATACTGTACAGTCATCCCCCGTGTTTTCTGTTGCAACCATTCTTGTGAAGTTAAAGCAAAAATGCAGATAACTTGAACCATCTCTCTCTTGAAGAGGAAAATAAAGCTTGTTACATGGCCCTGAGGAAAGTTTCCAGAAATGTAAATATAACTGTAACTAAAATTCTCAAATAAGTTTATAGTTTTTACAAATAAGTTTATAGTATCTACAGAGATCATGATTATTAATGAATTTTCTTAAGTTTAAAAATGGGTTAAAAGGGCTGGGGATTTATCTCTGTGGTTCAGCAACTGCTTGGTAAGTGCAAGATCCTGAGTTTGATCCCTGGCAATCACATACTACAATGATGGTGACTCATACCTGTATTCCCAGCACTCCAGAGACAGATGCAGGAGGATTGCTGAGTTCAAGGCTTGCCTGGGCTACATAGTGAGCTCAGGGCCAGCCTGAACTGCTAAGTGAGACCGTGTCTCAAAAAAAAAAAAAAAAAAAAAAGGATGAAAAACATTCCCCATCTCCTTCCTTCCTTCCTTCCTTTTTTAAATTTCTTGCCTTGATTAGGAAAGAATTTCTTTTTTTTTAATAATTGCCCAGTATATAAGATTTGATATAATATTTGTATTGGTCGTAATCAAATCATTAGGTCTATAAAACATGGACTGTCCTTTAGAGATTACTCTCCTCCGTCTCTTCAGAATCTTTGGGGACATTTACAGTTTTTACAAAACTTTGATATTTTCCCAAGTCACCATTTGTATTAATTTCTTATTTCAAACAGAAGTGCATAACGGCTCATCTCTGTGTGTTAGGAAATCTTGCCCCACATATACTCAGGCTCACCCAGAGGAGCGCCCTGTTTGCACTGCTGAAAACAATTGCAGAAATAGATAGAACAGCATTGATCTTCAGTGGCTGCGTGGCTTCTTCCCATAAAAACAAAGGGAAGTTGGTGCTTGACACTGATTCTTCCCGGAAACCTAACAGAAAGGAATGACAGGTGCTGACTGATCTGTCCCTTGGAACTTGCTGGGCTCTTAGCAGTGATCTTGCCCACTTCCCATGAGCAGTCTGGACCGTGAGTTCAGCCATCACTCCTTCCTAGGAGTGCAATCTTTAAACAGGAAGTTGATTTAAACCTTTTCTGAGCAGTTCATCATGTTAGAGATTGAGAGGAGAGGGCCTGGGGAGAGTCCAAGAACCCAGGAGACTCCAGATGGTTTGGCAGCAAGGGGAATCTGTGCCCTGGGGTAGACAGAAAGGAGCCTGGAGACTGGGTCTCTGGAAAGAGCACACCCTGCAAAGGTGACTGGCTACACAGGGGTCCCCGTGGCACGGTGTGGACGGCTTCCCCAAGGCTGACTGCAGAATCATGCACATGAGTTCCGTTCATTTTTGTGAATGCTATTATCACTCTGACCGTATAATGGAAGTCATGACAAAATAGCTTATATTATAGTTGGGGGTTCTGTGGACATTTTCACCTATGTATTTCTAACCAAGAGCAAAGGGTACTTTGTATTTTTTCCCATGAATAACTGATCTTAAAGTGGGATTTGTCTTTTTTTAGTATTTGTTGTTTTGTTTTGTTTTGGTTTGGTTTGTTTAGACAGGGCCTCACTTTGTAGTTGAGGCTGGCCGTGAGCCCACTATGTAGCCCAGGCAACCCTCAAACTCAACAATCCTCCTGCCTGTGCCTCCCGAGTAATGGGATTAGCCACCACTCTCGGCACTGTGGTATGTGGTATTGATTGCTGGTGGGCATGAGTCACCACACCCAGTATTGTATATGGTTATGAGGGATCGAACCATGAAACTTGCTCTTGCCAGGCAGGTGCCAGAACCACTATGCTCAATCTCCGGACCCTTCAGTATGTTTAGAGAATTCTTACTCTTGATTTGTTAAAATAAGCATTTTCATTTAGCTACTTAATAACCTTACCAAAATGAATCCAATTTTGAAGAAAGTACTATTTTAAGACCATAGTTTTTAAATTATTCTTCCTTTATTCTAAATTAAATTTGTACTCATAAAACAGAAGACACAAGACACTAAAGATTGCATACATTTTTGGTGTTACAGTAAATTTTAAATACATTGTTATCTGCAGAGCTGATACATATAATTTTATTGATGAAATTTCTGATCCTATGCGTAAATATGTGTTAACGGAGACTTTAAAAGTGCAGACTTTATGGTAAAATGACAAACTACATTTTCTATTCTGTTATCCTCTGTTTTCCATCTATATCTCTCTCTCTTAGTTAAGATAGAGTTAGCTATTTCATGATTTTAAGTCAGGGGAATTTAGTTTTAGTTAGTCAGTAAAATTAACTGTTCTGTATATTTAATTTACAGATAGGCTGATAATAACAACTGAATTGTGTAACATTGTTGCTTCAAATTGAAGTCTATATTATAAATATTAAGAATCAGTGCTCAAGTCCATTGTCTTCCCAAGCTGTTTCAAATTTGGAAGGCAGGGGCCAGAGGGTTAGCTCAGTATTTCCGGTGCCTGACTCACAAGTGCAAGGTCCTGAGTTCGATCCCGGTAACCACATAGAATGCTGGGCGTGGTGACTCACGCACACCAGCAATCAATACCACATACCACAGTGCTGGGCGTGGTGGCTCACCCCTGTAATCCCAGCACTGGGGAGGCAGAGACAGGAGGATTGCTGAGTTTGAGGCTTGCCTGGATTACATAGTGAGCTCAGGGCCAGCCTGAACTACAAAAGCGAGACCCTGTCTCAAAAAAAAAAAAAGAAAAGAAAAAAAATTGGAAGGCGCAGAGCACTACTTCTCAGCACCATGGCACATGAGAGGTCTTCCTCCGGGGAGACCTGGAGCTGTGGGATCTTAGGCTTTAGAATGTTTACTTTGCTTGACAGCTCAGAGGGACTTGACTTGGTGATAAATACCTTCGGGTTACCTTTCCTCACTCACCTGGACCACACTGCTGTTCCTCTCTCTGTGCTCCCATAAAGTGGCTTTCCTTCCTGGGTTCACGGACAAGGGACATTTGAAACCAGGGTGGCTTGGGTGGTACACTTGGTGGAGGTGCTCCTGCCTTCTGCAGTGCCTTCCCTGCTCGTCTCTTCCTCTGCTGCTTGTTCTTCCTTTCTCTGTCCCCCTCCTCATGCGATTTCTTTCTTTCCTTGCCTTCTCCTTCTCTTTTCCTAAAGAATCTGTTCTTCAAGCTTAGGTTTGCAAGGCGTTGCAAGGTGTTGCTCAGCCTGTCTGTTCACCAAGGAGCTGGAGTAGGTTGATCACAGGCCTCTTACTTTGCAGGGTCTCTGGCTGCCACCAGGGCCCAAAGCCCCAGGCCTGTCACAGCTGTGAGGCGTCCAGAGTGTCCTGCTGGGTCTGGACAGCCACTAGCACTTTAGGAAGTGGGGTCACTATGACTGTGAGGTTGTGATGCATTTGCCAGTATTAAAATGCTTTAGAATTGGAGTTTTCATTTAAAATTATATTTTGGTTGACTTAACTTTTGTGAAACAATTCTAACACGATCAAGAGACCCATTTAATAACAATAACTTTAAAAACTTAGGTTAGGTAAACTACTGGTAGATCAAGTCACATAGGTATGTAAGAGTTTATTCTATCTATATGGTGGGCCCTCAGTACTTTTTTAGAGGCTGCCAATGGTCAAAGGATTTCTAAGCACACTCTTGTGGAAAATGCTTCTATGGGACTTGCACTTCAGTACAGAAAAGTTTGACCTTCTGATATAAATTTCTCTATGTAAAAAGTCTGCTAAGTAGCCTTACCCCTTTTTAAATAGACTGAGTAAAACTATCTTTAGATAGTTATTCATTTAATAAAAGAACTAGAAGGCCGGAGATTTAGCTCAAGAGGTACTACACCTACTTGGGAAGCACAAGGGCCCAAGTGTGATCCCTGATACTGAAAAAAACAAAACAACAACAACAACAAAAAAAAAGAACAAAAGAAAACTGGAAAAATATCCCCCCTGCAAAAAAAAAAAAAAAAAAGGAAAAGAAAAGAAAAGAAACTGGAAAAATATCCCCCCACACACAAAAAAATAGTGAATCTTAGGATTGGCATAAACTACTTTTTCCATAACATGAACTAATAAGCCTAAGAATGACACCAGCAAAGAGGAAGAGGAGCAAAGGAGAAAGAGTTAAGGAATATGGATACACTGCAGGGAATCCTTGAGATCTTTGTGCCCAGCTCCCAGCCTTTGCAGGCATGTGGGCCAATAAAAGCCCTTTTTGTATAATCCATTTAGAGTTGGATTTCCATTAGAGTCTTAAAGATTTTGACCAAAAACCAAACCCAAAATGCCAGTTAAAAGTCAAGAATGTCACCGGGTGTGGTGGCTCACGCCTGTCATCCCAGCACTCGGGAGGCAGAGGCAGGAGGATTGCTGAGTTCGAGGCTTGCCTGGGCTACATAGTGAGCCCAGTGCCAGCCTGAACTACAAAGCGAGACCCTGTCTCAAAAAAAAAAAAAGTCAAGAATGTCAATTCAAGTAAGAGAAGGTCTCACTAGCTTCTCACTAGAAATATAATGTCATGGATATAAAATTATGAATTATGAATGAGAGAGACTGAAGTATGGTCATCCAGAAGGTAGAGACAAAAAACAAGTGTCCCCTGTTATATCACATCCAGCGGGGCCCTGTCTCACCAGGACTCAGACACAGCTCGTTGGAGGAAGTCCCACTCACACATGGCTCCTTGTCACAGTGCCACACTGTTGCTTATGATGCTTTCTCTGAAGCCCTAGTACTCTATCTCCCTCTGTTCTTGCAAAGATTGGGCTGTTCTTTGTTTCATCATTAGTCCTCGGACTCCAAAGAACATAAATGTGCTAATCTGAACACCACAACTGGCATAAATAACTGTGCTTAGTTGGCCTTTCTCAGCCAACACACTCAGACCCTTCCTACTTGGCCCCCCACCTGGCCAGAGGGAAAGAAGCTGGGCATGTCCATCTCTCACAGTAAAGGCCAGTGGAAGGCATATGATTCCTAGGTCCCTCAGGTATAGGCTCACATTTCCAAAACTTATTTGCCATTCCTGCAGCAACCTATTCTCAAGATAGTGAATAATGGGAATGCCTTCTTCATGTAAGGAATGCTCAGTCTCCCACAAGAATATATCTTGCTTGCTGGGACACCTATGTAACGACTTAGCACATGCTGGACAATGCGGTATTTGCCTTCAATAACACCTTGCCTGGGATAGAACTGCTCCAGTCCTGTTAAATTGCTCTTGCCAGTGCCTCACTTCCAACAAGAGAAGATCATGCCTAACCCACATGCTGCCTGCTTAATACACATCCCTACACTGCCCACATTCAGCTCAGAGTCTGGCTTTCCTGCTTAGGAGATCTACCACATTTCAAAGTATCTTAACTTTTCTGTCTGTTTTCTTCAAATGTACAATAGAGGCAAATATAGTACTCACCTCAAAGATAAATCAAAAAACAGTTAGAGACATGACCTCTCAGGTTCTTAGTTCAATGGCTGACATGTAAATTTTTTTCCTTAAATTGGTACATTGTATTGGTACATTATATATACGCATCCCAAATACACTCCATATTGAGAATTTTTACCAGTATATGACACAATTCTCATTTTTCCCCTTCCCCTACCCACCCTACCACCACCCTCCACCCCTATATACACAAGCTTTGTTTCCTTTTTTAACCATCAATTTTTTCTTTATTATTTATCCCTAAATCCCATTTCCCTTTGAATGTTTACTATTTCACAATATCAATCATGCATTCTAGAACACATTTACAACTTCAGTTTCTCATACCAGAGAAAAGATACGATTTTCACACATCTGAGACCTATTTATTTCACTTATGAGTATGTCCTGAAGGTACATCCATTTGAGTATAAATGATTCAATCTCATCATTCTTTATGGCAGAGTAATACTCTATTTTATTTTAAAAAATCATATCTTCTTTATCCAGTCTAGAGTTGATGGGCATTTGGGTTGTCTCCAAGATTTAGCTATCATAAACTGAGCTTCTATAAACATGGGTGCACATATGTTACTATGATATGACTCTTACAATTCTTTTGTGTATATCCCCAGCAGGGGAATAGCAGGATCAAATGGAACCTCTAATTAAATTCTTGATAGTGTTGCTTTTGTTGTTGGTCTCTTGTATCTCCAGCCCCTCAGTAAGTTTTTACCTATGAATGAATGTAGCCAGGCTTTCTGAAAGGAGAAAAATGATTGCAGGCAAAACATAATATATCAATCTGCCTGATAAAGCACAAATTACCTAACTCATGAAAGGTAGAGAACACTCATATTTGTGAAAAAGTTCTCTATTTATGTTTAGCAGTTTGAATTACCTGAAGCTCTTAGCATCTAGGCTCAAATATTTATGTTAGACCAATGAGGATTTAAAGTTTACCCAAAGAAAACTTGGTAGGAACTTGCTTTATACATTTGAGAGAAAAGAGCTTTTCTAACACTTTCCCAAGTCAAGAAAACTACTTTATCCCCAAATTAAAGCAATCTTCTACCTTTTAAGAATCAGATAACTTCTTCCAATTTTTAAAGCATTTTCTCTAACTGCTCTCCATTCCAATTTTAAAAGTCTCTGTTAAAGCACTGTACTCTATTACAGTTAGAATATTATTGGTGTGAAAACACAATGATAAGCAGTTCTTTTTGTTGAAAGGGCAGAGATGGTTCTAAGGGCAAGCTTGTGGTTTGCTGACTCTGTACTGGGTGGAAGTGTTGGATTTATAGCTTATACTGGGGAGGAAGAAAGTATTGTTTCTGCACCAATAAACCTGACAGGTTAGCTATCAAGCAAGAAGCAACCAAGTGTCTGTGTGTGCATGCACTGCTGTGGAATACGTAGCCCAGATATATAAGGAGGAGGGCATTTAAATATGGTAGTTAAGGCTCTGAAGAAGGACACATTTAAATCACTGCCTGAAAGACTAGAAGGAACCAGCAAAAGAAAACAGCATGTTTCCAGTTGTAGAAAAGGCTAAACATTTTCAAGGAAGTGAAAAGAAGCCATGTGGAGAAAGATGAGGTGAGGGGTGGAAGTGTAAGAAGGCAAAGCCAAGTCATACACTTGTAGACAGTTGAATTATATTTGAGATACAACTCAAAATCATTTAAGAGCTTTACACAATTGAACTACTTCATTAGAATAGCCTTTTTTAAAGACTACTTTGGATTCTGCCTGGAGAATAGATTGCAGGAGGTGACACTATAAAGAAGGGAAGCCAGTGAAGAGGTTTTTGCGGAGTTTTGAATGAAAGATGGTGGTGCTTGTCTGGGGGAGTAAAATGTAGGTTGACTTGATTAATACCTAGGATGCAACACTGACATTTCACACTGAGGGAAAAAGGAATCAAGGATGACTTGTATGTCTTGGCTTACGCCACTGAGTGGGTGGTGACACCTTCTGCAGAGATGGGAAAGACTGGGGGAGGAAGTGTTGCTTTTGAGAAAGTGTGTGTCTGTGTGTGTGTGTGCACGCGCATGCACGTGCACATGTGTGTGTGTGTGTAAAAAATTCAGTTTTAAACATGACAACCGTGAGACACCAACAAGATTCTTTGTGAAGATAACACATAAGCAGGTAAAGGAATTCAGAATCCAGAGACAAACATTTGGGAAACATCAGCATATTGGTAGTGTTTAAACCTATCCCTCTAGGGTTGAGGCAGAGAAGAGGCCTAGGACCACACCTTGAAAAATCAAACAATGCAAAGTAAAGGAAGAGGCGTTGAAAGGAAGAGAAGTTGAAAACAGTCTGTGGGTGAACCAACAAGGAGAAAAATGTGGAGAATGAAGGCTTATAGAGGCCAAGGGAAAACTTTCTGCTGAAGAGAGCTCAGCTGTGAGAGATCAAGGACAAATTCAGAGAGATAGATGAGCCATGGGCTCTTCTACACAGGAGTCAGAGTAATTTCAACCCCTCCCAACCTATCACAGAGTCTGTGACTGCAGTCACTGTAACAAAAGCCACTAACAGGAGGAAAGCATACAAGTCTATTTAATATAAGTTACATGACATGGAAGACTTTAGAAGTGATCCAAAGAAACAAAATGATTTTTATACTGTGTTTTGATCAAGAGTGGAAAGTCATGAAGAAGTACAATTAGACAAAAGAGGGTGGGACTTAATGGAAATAAACTGAGGGTGACAGTGAGACCTATCTGTTCTGATCCTTCTTTGTGTCCCTGTGTCATCCTGTCTGCCTCAGGATCTACTTCAAAGGAGAAGAGGAAAAGGCCACGAAGTAACTGTCTTGCTTCTGCATTTTTGTCATTATCCTTCAGTTTAAAATACTTGAGATGCCCAGGTGTCAAATTTTACAGAAACTGTTCTGAGCCCTGTCCACTACAGGGAGATGATGGCTGAACTTGACCAGAGTGTTTTGGTGGAAGAGGGGACAGAGGCAGACTAGATTCTGAGCAGATGGGAGAAAGAATGAATGGATTCCATGAAAAACTCTCCCAAGGATTTGGTAAAGGGAAGTGGGGAAAGAGTGGGCAATGGAAAGGAATAGGGGCCTTGGATATTTAGCTTTCCTCAGGTAGGAAATATGACAGAATATTGATAGGAATTCAGTACTATATCAGTAGAGTAAAAACAAATGATAACTGAGGGGAATGGGGATTGTGGCAGGCACAAAATTGTGAAGAAAAGATAATCAGGACGAGCACTTTTCATGTACATATCCTTCTGAAATCCCTGCAGAGTCTGTGACATGGCAGGTTCTGGGTCCGCAGGTCTTGGGTGGGGCCTACGGGCCTTCATTTTTAAATTTCCCAGGGCAGCTGCAGCTGCCGGTTGGATGATCACTTTGAGGAGAAGGGGAGAGCACAAACGTGTGTGCCCTTCATGGAAGAAACGGTAACTCTCCTGCTGTGAGGGAAGGGAAGCCAGAGAAGATGACGGGCTGCAGGGGTGGTGAGAGATGACTAACTAATAATTTCTAGTTTAATGAGCTATGATAGTAAGAGAAAAGTCAGTGGAATAAGAAATTTCCAGGAAAAAAGATGAGGAAGAAAAATGATCTCAGAGATGGACAAATAAGCCCTAGAGTAGCAGAGTTAGATTTGGGAGCAAAATTAAGGTCTAATTTGAGGTTCAAAACTACAATTTATGTGACATCAGTCTACAAAATTTATTAGTCTATCCAAAAAACCAAACACACACACACACACACCAAATACCCCCCCCCACACACACACACACAAAAGCCAAACAAAGAAACAACAAAACACTTCAACCAATTCTCCCAATAGGACAAGAGATTAGTTGGATTTCTCTATTGTTGGGCTTTTGCCAATTAATTATGACAGAGTAAGACCCTGGGGGGTTGAAGAGGGGAAGGTCTTTTTACAAAGTATTGTAATGGTGAGCACAGAATTTAAATTGGACAAGAATGGAAGTTAACTTACTGCTCCTGCCAAACATATGTCAGCTGAGAGGGAACATTAATTTCTGTGGAGAAACATCTCAAGGTCCTTTGGAAAAAACATACAGTCTCATTATAGAAGACAGGCTATTATCACCCAAAACACTGATTCTGATCAAGAAGCAAAAGGTGTAAGCAGCTGTGGCTTTTCTATGAGACAAGCATATTAGTTAAGAACGTAGTCAGCAATAAGAGCTGAATACTCAATACAGCAACTTAAATAACACCTCACATAGCAAGAACTGCAGAAGTATAACCACTGCCCTTGGCACCTCTCAGCACTGCCATCATGGACCCAGTGCCTCTGCTGATCCTTCGGGCTGTGCCTCCTGCCCACAGTGGCTGCTCTGCTCCAGCTTCTGTGTGCAAGTCAGATAAAAAGAGGAGTGGGTGATGATCCGGTAATCCTTTTTAAAAATAAAACAGTAAAAGCTTTTGAATAAACCACTAGCCAACGTCTACCCACCTTGGCCAAACTTTCATCACATGTCCATTCTGAAAGGAATAAATACAATGCATAGAAATTTTTCTCCTCTCCATAATAGAGGTTGGTGAGGAAGAGAGGGCCTGAGGATGGGTATTGGTCAGCCCACCTACAAGCTATGTCCCAGCCAGTACCGACCGGACAGTTTCTTTATCTCCTTTCTAGAATAATCTTCACCCAACGCTGGGCGCAATGGTTAAGAACAGTCTTCTCCTCCACTTGGTTCTCCTCCTAGTCTCACTCAGATGAAGTCTGAGAAGGAGTAAAAACTTATTTTTCGACCTTACAGTGACTCTCGCCAGGCTTAGTTCCCATAGTCATCCAGTGGTTATTCAGGGGGAAGATAAAGTGAAGAGTAATAACTACACTAAATTCTAGGGGAGTGGTTAACTCAGGCTCATCTGTCGACAGGAAGTTTGTTTAAGGTGTATGCACATGGTGAGGTAGGAAGGACTTCCTTCAACTAAATTCGGTTTTTCCATTTCTAAGAGAAACTTGTGTGTGTGTGTGTGGGGGGGGGTGGTTAGGAAGGACATGGAAGAAGTTCTAAAACTTGGCAAGAGCTATATTATTTAAAAGCTATGTTTTGTAACTCAGAGGCACGGAAAGGTCTTTATCCAAGATCACAAGTAATATAAGATTCTAAGCAATTCTGAGAAAAATCACCAGAAAGGCCCAAAACATAAACCCCAGTGGTATCAGCACAGACTTCAGGATCAAAGCTCTTATGCGACCTAGCCCTGATGGCCTCCCCAGCGGCAGCCAGCGTCTCTCCTTCTTGAGCTCCAACTCCAGCACCTCCCTAAATGAGCGTCGCCATTTCACAGTTCCTTCTGCATGCACTGTTATGCTTAGGATGCTGCATCATGCAGAGTCCCACTGAGAACAGATGGTGGCCTGAGAGGGTAACAGAACGGTTAAAGGAAAGCACTCCTTATCTCGGTGTGGGCAGGACTAATACTGTTAGTAAGAGAAGGTAATGCCCTGAGGATAGCAACAGCAGAAAGCTGCTAAACTTGCCCTGTTCTGATGACGTTTCTCTTGCTGGGACTTGGGGAGGAAGGTACAATCCTGGAAAGAGGAACATGGCTCCCGCCTAACTGAGTAGGAAGGCAGCAGGAGGCATAAACATTTTGTTCTCTTTCCCTCTCTCTCTGTCTTCCTGTCTCTCTCTGTGTCTCTGATCTCTGACCTCCTACTAGCTTCTTCACTTAGTAAAACAAAGCTAAAAGGAGAGGAAAAGAAATGGTAGTCTATAGAAGCGAAGTGCCAGTATACAGAAGAGGACAAAAGAGCCTTGAGTCCCTACTGAGGGTTCTCCATTTGTCCTCATTTGTGTAAATGCTTGCTTCCCAGTGGTCAGAGCAAACTCCATCTATCAAGGGCTGTGTGGTTTGTGCACCCGTCTGCCTTCCTCAGTGTTCCTCAAGCCTTTCCTTTGTATCTACTCTCACATGGCCATCACTTGACATTATTTTCATTGTTTAGTAGGTCAGAGTTCCACTAAACTACAAGATTGTTCAGGTCAGAGACTACATCATAGTTTTATATTCTCACCCCCTGTCCTATTGAGCGGCATACTATAAGTGTCTGCTGACTTGGGAAAGATGGAAGAATATGAATGAAAGAGGACCCCAAAAAACTCTACTAGCACTTCACTGTCAGCACTCCTTTCCTAATAACGGATTTCACACTCATTTGGACTCAGAATCAGTGTTATACATGTAATTTGTAAGTCCCAAGCTTCACACAGTGATGTGTGTCACATTTGTGGTTTGAATCTCAGTGCTTCAAGGACCCCCCCCCTTACCTAACTGGTAAGAAATCTGACCTCCTCCTATAATCTCTCCCCTAAAAGTAAAGATTCTCCAAATGTGCCCTGAATGTCCCTCATCCTTCCTGACTACTTCTCTAGGTTTTAAGCGTCCCAAGTGGAGTCACTCCCTCTTCAGGGATCTCAGGTCGGGATGCTGTCTCACAGATGACATGGATCCATAGCACCTCTGCCTCTCTCCCTGTCTTTCTGCCACTGCTGTCCATGTTGCTCCTTGCTTTCCTGTGGGCATATTGTATCTGCAACATCACAGAAAGCTCGTCTGGCCATTCTCCATCTGCCCTAGAGACAACTGACCTTTGTCTGCCTGTAGGTTTCTGCTCGTGCATCTCCTGACTGCAGTTGCTTTGCTTTTTTTCCCCTATTGCTCACCAGGGGAATGCTTTCTGCTTTGTCTGACCACAGCTGCAGAAAAGCTTCCTATATTAAAGCAGCGGGGCCTCTAAGGATGAAGTTCCCTGTTCCCCACCTCCTCCTCTTCAGGACATTCTGGTGTTAATCTGATTGCATCTGGCTGGGAGTGTAAGAGCCTTGATCCACACCGAGAGTAAGGAGTCAGCCTGCTTGTTCATTTAGCCACAGTTGACAGGTTTCATCTTTCAAGGTGATTTTTTTCCAGGAGCTGAAGTTCTATTTTTCTAGCCCTCCCTTTCCTTTTCTGTTTCTGTGCCATTCCTTTCTTTCAACCTTCTTTCTTTTCTTCTTCTTTGCTTCCTTCCTACTGGGTGTTGAACTTGGAGCCTTTGCACTGAAGTAGCAAGTCCATGCCAAGCCCTTTTTTATTTTACATTTTTTTTTT